>WWET01003251.1:99398-113699 GCA_011038615.1 Limnodynastes dumerilii | reverse complement strand
ATATTTTGTTGTGTGAAGCAGCTGTTTTCTCTCATACTAGATTTAATGTAAACTATTGTGGTTGGGGCGATAAAAGCTGATCTCTCTTTAGGATCTGCGCCACTGACATTAAAGTGTGACCCATTTACTGTGCAAGGAAGCTATCCACTCTTTCTGCAGATTAATGTGCGCTGTGCTTCTATAGTAGTTTGAATGTAGATGAAAAGGAATCTGCGCAATGGAAAAACGTTTCAACAAAACTTTTGCTACTTGTGCATGAGGACGGGAAAGGAGCGTAAACTGCGCCTATCCCCGTCTATTATCGTGAATACTATTCGGGAAAAAGTCGGTGCGATCAGACTTCACATTCAATTTAATCAGGCCCTTAGTTTCCCACAACGAAGGCTGACAAAGTGTTATCACAGGAGCAGACCCCATGCAGGAGGTTATCCATCTGATGGGTTTACAGACTATTCACTAAATATTTTGCAGACAGTGAATTTTCTTGTGCATGATTTTGTCCTAATGCCATTGGCCAAAACTCCTGTAGATTATAGTTGGATTGCGGACCATGTTTTTCAACTTCTCACCGACTGCGTTTCAACCTATCCAGATTTGAGGAATGATCCCACGTACCGAAGGGCTGCGATGACTTTACCAAATGAGTGCTTCCTCTTGGTTATTTTACCGCGTAGGGGTTCCCTCTCTGTGTACCTCTGTGACTTTACACACGCTTATGTCTGACCTCTGTCTGAATGTGTGAAGCTGGGCGTACACTAGTGCGATTATCTGTCCCAGCAGTAAGTGGCTGATAAACAGGCGATTTTACCCCAGGGAAAGATTCGGGAACGGCGCATTTCGCCTCTCCTGCTGAGACTCGTAATCTTGGCTGAAGGGAGAGGGGGCTGTGGAAATTGACAGTAGCTGATATTGAAATCATGTGCCAGATGTATTTTATGTGTGCCATACAGTCAAATAATTCTTCCAGAACGTTCCTGCTACGATTATTGGCCATTTGGAAAATCCATCCTGAAGCGACAGATTGCATTGCTTGTGGGGTTTTTCTCCCAACAGTTGAGATAATATCAACCCTCTACTTATCCCGGTGTCACTCAGCTCCTTTCTATGAAAATGACACCAAGTTGACCCTGGTTCTGAGAATGTGTTTGATTTCCGGACTCGTACTGGGAAAAATAGTCTGCAACCAACACAATCTGTATTGCTTCAGGTCTCTTTATTTCCAATGGCAGCCATTTCAAATTATTAAGGGATTGATTTCTATGAGTCTTCGAGGCATAAGCAAACGTTTTCCCAGCCAGTTCAGAGCCTATTGAAATAGGGCTGTTTGCAATGGGGGGGACCCACACCTGTTTGAGGCTCAAATATTTAGGATACGCACGATTCAGACATTTGTGAGCTTGTCTTTTAATGTTTAAAAATATGCCACATTAATGGGTGCACGCTTCTCTTCCTACAGGCAACAATAATGGAAGCTGGGAAATGTGGGTTATAGTCTCTTTAAATGGCACAAATGTTCTACTTTGCTGACAGATGAATGTTGCTGCAATCTGAAGACCTGTGTGTATGAGCCTGCACTGACCAGAGACCGTGCTGAGCCTGCACTATATATGATAGATATTCCACCCTTCTGTGCCTGTATTGCTTAAAACAAAACAACCAAATCTTTATTGAACGCCCGTACTGGGGCAAGTCATGACTGCCTGCTACATACATTATGTAAACAAAATGACATGTACCACAGCCTTGCGGAAGTACCCTCGCAGGTGACATTTGTGCATGCGCACGCCATATGTTATGAAGCGACTCTCTATGCACATCCACGATTGGTTACACCCTGCTATGAAGGCGGGGTTTAGCATGCAGAATAGCATTTAGGGGGCTGCAAACAGCAGCACTTAAGGAAGTCTTAAAGTGAATAACGTTTACACGAGAGAGAGGAATTCACTCCCGTCTTCCGTGCGAACTTCCAGATCTCCAGATGTGCCCAGGTCTGGATGTTGGCCAAAGTATTGAAGTTTGGGAGGCGGAGAGGTGGGTCGTCACCGTGTGAAAAAAAACTTAACGGTGTTTCCATTGTCTGACCTGCCGGTATCCTTGTTGTCTCTTTGCATTTTAAGCCTTTTTTTGTTTTTCCAGAATGTCTGAAATCTATTGCAATGACAAAGAAAGTAACACTGCTCCTCTAATGAGCGCCCCTCCTCCGCACAGCTAACACTTTCAGTAAGCTCCATAAATAGTTGACATTCTGTACCATACGTGCCGACCGCACCAACCCCTGGAACAGACTTCACTGCGTCCGCTATGAAACACCAATATCGTTATTCATTCCAATGTCTACCATTTTTCTGTAGATGCCTAAATAACCATGTAAATAATGAGCTTGTTGCTATAAATAGGCAGTATTCATGTAGACAGAACGAAAATATTTATTAATGGGTTTTTATATGGTGCTATCAGATTATATTGCGCTTTACAGAGAATATTTCACATTCACATCAGTCCCTGACCCTTTGGAGCTACATACGAAGTTCCCTGACACAGACACACACATTTATTCAGCAGCCTTCCAGCATGTTTTTGAAATGTGGGAGGAAACCAGAGCACCCGGAGGAAACCCACACAGACACAGGGAGACTAATGGTCACATCATGCTGATTTTCAAGATGCAGGCTGCCATTTGCATTCAGAGGTCATTTACAGCTGAAAGATTACCTGCAGGCGCTCTCCCTTAAGTACAATGTAATATACGGCATCATCTGTCTGTCATTTAGTGTTCTGGTCATGTTACTTTGTAACAGCTGCAGGGTATCTCTGTTATAATGTTTCCTTTTTATGTATTTGCATTTTATGCTATAACTTGTCTCTTAAGACAGTAACATTGGGTGCTAATAACTGTTATGGTATCTCCAGACCAGAATATTGTGCCCGGTTATGCCACCAATCCTTCAGTATCTTTTGGTTCTGGTATCTTGTTGCCAAGACAACCAGTAAATGGCTTGTGCCAATCGTGATTTATAGTCTCCTTCGCTTGCACAGGAGGGAATACCAGGGGAAAGGGAAGGGTTAATGTTTGCTAATGCCGGGATCCCCTATTGTAAGTAGATGCAGAAGTTGGCGATTAGTTGCTGTTACTCATTAAAGCCGGAGCTTCAGATCTCTTTGAAGTGAGCAAATAAATGATGTGCTGTAATGTCTGTAATAATGACTTTTACTGCCCTGTGTCAGTGCCTCGGCTGCCTATAGATTTAGTGAATGTGATTAGCTCTCGTGCAGTCTGCAGCAGGTAATGTTTCTGGATGCTTTTAGATAATTAACTTTTCTGGAATTCCTTTCTTTTTTGGGAAGCTCTGGTTAGTGGTCTGAGCATGCATTATGTCCTAGAACCCCTGTGACATTACCTTGTAGCCTTTTACCTGCAACCAAGAACCACCATTTGTCCCATCCGTGTCTACATACCACAGTATTGGATAGTATTGGACGGTTAAGTAAATTGTGATCCAGTTGTGATTATTTTCTTTAGTAAATGTATGCCGGCTTTATTCTCTGTGCTAAAATATTTATGTGCCAATCTCCCATTAATGGAGTCTCTCGTTTGGTCCTTATGCTGGGTACACACTGACTGAATTCATCCAATCTGAGTATTATTATTATCGTTTATTTATAAGGCGCCACGAGTGTCCGCAGCACCGTACAACAAAATACAGAGCAGGGATGGACGGCATAGTACATAATAATATACAGGGCAGGGATGGACAGCATAGTACATAATAATATACAGTACAGACATACAGGGCAGGGATGGACAGCATAGTGCATAATAATATACAGTACAGACATACAGGACAGGGATGGACAGCACAGTACATAATAATATACAGTATAGACATACAGGACAGGGATGGACGGCACAGTACATAATAATATACAGTACAGACATACAGGGATGGACAGCATAGTACATAATATATAGTACAGTACTACAGGACAGGGAAGGGCGGCATAGTACATAATATACAGTACAGACATACAGGACAGGGATGGATGGCATAGTATATATTAAATACAATATGACTATAAAAATATCACAGAAATACAAATTTAGATTTAAAACAATTGCAGTACAAATTTGAAGTACCCATTGACTCCCTGATGCTGCCATACATGATTCTGGTTATTTGCCCGCTGATCTGTGTTTTTCACTCCGGTTTCCATCAACATTTGGATTTGCGCACTCACCATCTAGTAGGAAGTCAAAATAGAATTGTTTGAACAACTGCTGATCCGATCCAACAATATTTGGTACTTGGCTATTATCAGGAATGGTCGCCACTTGCTCGATATCATGTTAAAAACTAGTTTATTATGATTGGAACAATAATAGGAAGAAAAGCAATGCAGTGGCTGATCCAGTGCTACATTTACACCTTTTTTTAGGTACAGGTGTACACCTGGGCAATACCATGTTGACCTGCAAGGGGAGGCTAATTTAAAGTGTGAAAGCAGAATTAGAATTGAGAGATGGACGTTTCTTGGCTCAACTCTAATTTATAGATGAAACATAAGCTATGCAGTGTGTGAAGTCTGTGTGCAAAACTAAGTATTTTCCCTGCATGCACAAGGGTGCAAAGAAATGAGCCCCCCTCACATTATAAAATGGTTTAGCCGAGCTGCACACTTACACCTCTGAGCTCCTATTCCCCTTGTGGTTGCTTAATCACTGTGTATAATACCCACACGTTATAATATCTGACCTCTCTTCTGTGTCATCTTATAGTCTCTGAAGCTAGAATTGTCTTCGTCAAGATTTGCTTAGTATAATTAACAGACCGGGGTTACTGGATTATGTGTAAACGAGATTGGCCGTGCTTGTTTCTTGAGTATCTTTTAATTAGCATAATTGTGTGTTTTTAGAGAAGTGTGTGTTATTTCCTCACTGGAAAAGCTAATAATAAACTCACGGGGCTTTAGCATGTTCATGAAGGTTAATTTCTGGCTAATGCTGTAAATGACCAGACCCCAGAGTGTGAAAATAAGAGGAAATTAGGTGGAAAGTTGCACTTGAGTAATGTTAGGAGGAATGAAAGCAATGTACTTTGCATGCAGGGAGAACACTTTGCTTATTGCACACAGATACTGACCAGCGTTACTATTACTTGTACTAATAGACATCACCTCTCATCTCTAATACTATTATTATTATAATATTACACAGACACTGACCAGCTTTGCTATTACACTATTTATCACCTCTCATCTCTAATACTATTATATTATTATTATATTATTACACAGATACTGACCAGCGTTACTATCACACTGTTATTTATCACCTCTCATCTCTAAAACTATTATATTATTACAAAGATACTGACCAGCTTTACTATCACATTGTTATTTATCACCTCATCTCTAATACTATTATTTTATTATTATTAATATAATTAGTATTATCACACAGATACTGACCAGCTTTACTATTACACTGTTATTTGGGCTTAGGCCAAGTAACATCACCTCTCATATCTGATATGGTATCCAACAGATTACATTTCCTTCTCCTCATGTTTTCACCTGGTTTCCTCTTCTCACACTATGGATTTGTAGCAATCAAAAATACTCATTTAATGTCCAGAGATAAGTGCATTCTTATGTGATGTCCTCTATTCTACTTGGAATATTCATGTTTGCGCTGTATATAGTGCCACAAATTGTCTGCATCGCTTTACAGAGAACACTAGACCTAATTGGAGCAATATACTATGGTCCCTGACACTCTCTAGGGCTAACTTAGTCAGTAGTCAATTAACCTACCAGCATGTTTTTGGTGAGTTGGGAGGAAACCCACACAGACACAGGAAGAATATACAAACTGCACACAGATAAGGCTGTGAGGCACAAGTTGTACTCACTCAGTCACTGCGCTGCCTTCACCTCCTCACATGACCTGCTGAAAGTCTGTATTTATAGCGGTTTCTTGCAGCTACTTGTAAGAATTTCTTGGCTTGTTTTTATAATCTTTAAAATGACAATTTAGATGGGATTACTGATTTTAATGACTATTTATATAGCAATTTAAGATGTTTGTATAATATATATTATTTTGAAAGATGGTGTTTTACCCTTTGTTATTAAAGGCGCCAATTAACTAGGAAGTGACATCTATCTTTGATCCGGTTCATACAATACCATAGTCCGGGAAGTGTTTTGATACCTGTAAAATTAATTTGCTTCTGTGTTCCCTCTACTAAAGATCATTATCTACACAAACTGCCATGTTTAATCCCAATCCACCCCACGCCTCCTCCGCTCTCATGACGCAAACCGTTAAATGCAAGAAATTGGATTTTGGAGCATGTGACTTCACCAAGCAGCCCCCTCTTACCTATAAATACACCTAGAACCAATGCATTCGTCAGACTTGTGTCCTTGCACTTTACCGATCATTTGAAGTTATAAATACTGACCGACAAAGGCTCCAGAACTAATTTTATCTCTCAAACGTCCTTGGATCTTGTTTACAGGAGTTGCAGTTCTGTGGAAAAAAGTATTTACCTACGCAAAGCATACCGTGCTTCTGAGCGAGGCCGCTGCCTGCAGAAACAGCCCGGATTTCTATGTTCTTTCTGTATTATTTTTCCAGGAACAAATGTTCTCTTTTGTTCCACGAGCAAAATGCCCGTTTCCGCAAGTGTGGCTGCGCCTGTCTTCTGTTGGGGATTAGACGCACTAACTGCTTTGAAGTCAAAGGATGACTGGGCATGCTGTAACTTGTAGTTCTTTTCCGTCATCAGACTTGGCATTGGAGAGATGTGTAGACCTGTTGTACTGCAAGATTGCAAGGGATAAATCTGTTGGGGCTGGTCCAGCTTCTGTCCTGGTTTTCGTGTGGATGCTCAGCGGGGTTACGGTCTGCACATGTGCAGAGAACGTCATGGCTACCCGTCCACCTGTGTCCGCATCGGTGCGCATGCAACAGGTGTTCCAAAACATGTAAAGGAGGAAGTGGGCAATGTGGATCAGCACGGTGGCTCAGTGAGAAGCATTGTCTCACAGCGCTGAGGTTATGAGTTTGATTCCCGGTCTAGGCCTTCTCTGTGTGGAGTGTGTATGTTCTCCCCCTGTCTGTGTGGGTTTCCTTCAGGTGCTCTGTTTTTTTTCAAACACTCTAAATACTTGCTGGTAGGTTCATTGGCTGCTGAATAAATTAACTCTTATGTCTGTTTGTGTATGTGTTGGGGACCTTAGACTTTAGCGCCAATATGGCCGGGACTGATGTGAATGTGAAATGTTCTCTAGGTGCTGCGTGATCTGATAGCGCTGTATAAATACCTGTTCATAAATGAATGTCTGTGTTTGCCAGGCATAGTAGAGGCCCAGAGTCTTTGTGCTTCCTCTTGCACCATATCAGCGGATGGTGTAAACGCAAGACGCAGGACAGATTCTGTCCATAAATGACCCTATGTTTAATATAAACGGCCCTACACATGGGAGAAATGACATACCGTACAGACAAGAAATGTGTGACTGTATTCTGAATAAAGCATTCTGTTCATACACTGGATAGCAGCGGATTGCCTCATAATATAATCGGGCATTATTAAATTTAGGGTTTTAACCTTTTTTTTGTGTGGGGGATTATTTTGACTGCTAAAAACATCATTTTGCAGGATGGAAACGTATTTAGTCTGCTGCATTACGCCTCTTGGGTTATACTTCTTCACATTTATTGGTATGTTGCAAATCTATGCACCTTTCAGCAATGCCGCCACGCGGTGAATATTCACAACCACTGCACTATGTCCGCGTCGGGTTCGCTGCGTGTGGACGTTACAGCTGGCCTAAAATACTTAAAATATAAGAATAAAGCTGTACCGTTTTGCTACATGCGCAATTTACCAGTATTTCAGATGCACAAAACAGTGTTTGTGCCCATTTTTCTGCAGTTTTTTGTCTGTATAGTTTTTATTTTGTATTTTTTTTTTCGTTGCTCCCCTATAATTTTTTCTGTTTATTTTCTATTAAGTGGAAACCTATCTCTCCCTCGCAGCTTAATTATCTCCCTGATCTCTTAACCCTGACTGTGACCTTGGCGGCCTGAGAATATGCGCGCCTTGCACTGGTTGCGGTATGGTCCTCTGCAGCTGCCCCTGTCAGTCTGTCCCCTGCCCACTGCTTCCCAAGTGTTGGACCTTAAAGCGCACACACACACGGACGTCTGCTCTCTACATGGCCGGGGGTCAGCGCTGGAAAGGGCAGATTCATGGGTAAAATTAGTTCATGTCGGTGACGGTTTGATTGCTCCGGTGGAACATTCCTGACCTTGCAATTTGGAGACCTGTAAACGAACAAGCAGACTGCTCTGTGGGGTAATTGGATCCAGCGTAAGCCCCTCGACTGTAGGGAGAGTGCGGGCGCTGACAAAGGTCTCTTTCAGGTAAAGGCAGAGTCCCCCAGCTTGGGGGGGGGGGGAGTGCTTAGATCCTAGAGTTTTGCATATGTTGCTTCTGCTAATGCTGGCATCTGGGGTGGGTGGGGTTACCGGTATGCTGGCATCTGAGGTGGGTGGGGTTTCCGGTATGTTGGCATCTGAGGTGGGTGGGGTTACCGGTATGCTGGCATCTGAGGTGGGTGGGTGTTATCGGAGCGATGGGCTTCTGAGGTGGGTGTTACCGGAGCAATGGGCTTCTGAGATGGGTGTGGCTACCGGTTCGATGGTCTATTTTATTGACAGACCATTGGAATCCAATTGCCGTCAGTCTGCATTAATGTCAACGTGAGTATTATCCGACATATAGTAAATTTATATATAGTGCTGGCCCACACGGAAAAGGATGGTGATATTTACATGTATTGCTATGGAAACTGCAGTTTTGCATGGTTTGTTAATACATTTAGCTTAATTTTCATACGAAAATTCCCCTTTTCACATGAAAATGGGCATAAATGCATGAAAATATTAGTAAATCTGGCCCTTCATTTTATATGATGGGCAGTTACTTTATTGTCGGTATCCGTAGCGCCGTACAGACGATGGCAAAGACAATAGTTACGTATACAATACAATAATTAACAGAGGGTATAAAGACAGGAATAAGGAACACTATACATGTACAAAGAAAAATGAAAAGGAAACTAGGAATTTGTTAGCTTGTTTACTATGTGGAATTTTTTTATTGGAGAGCGTTTAATGTCCTTGTGTAAGCGCACGTGGGGTCATTCAGATGTATAACTAGTCACACTGGCCCAGATCCAGAACAACGCTTGTGAGCGAATTTACGCGTGGCGGAGACGTAAAATCACCTTTTGGTAAGTACTGCGCATGCACTCCATAGAAAATACGCTCAGTAACGTAGCGTAATTGTGAATGTATGTGTCACATAAGTACTTGCGTGTGGGCGTGGCAATTTTACGTGAGTCTGAAATACGCTATGTAGTCGGGGGTTTGTGTTTAAAGTGTACAGTATGGGCGTGCTTAGCTGCGTAAATACCTGTCGGCCATACGTACATGTGCGGATCACTGCGGTTACGTTGGCAAAAGTTAAGGTAGGGTTTGGAAAGCGTATCTTAAATACGTACGTTCAAGTGGTGTGAATAGAAGGTACGCACACGAAAATACGCTACGCGAATAAACGTACGGCAAGCGTAGTTCTGGATCTACCCCATTGTTTGTAAGGAAGAAGTGGCTTTGCATTGGTGGCCCAGCCTGGTCTTCTACAGGGAGTGAATTGCCTGGAATGTGGGCCACTGTCCCCCCGAGCAGGGGCTGAATGGCCGGCCAGCCAGGAGCTGAGCTTTGAAGGGAAGTCATTTTTGTTGTAATTCCCTCTACATCCTTGCCAGATACTTGGAATGCTTTGAAGTGCCCAGCCCCCCACTCCACTCCTCTCCTCTCCATTCAGAGTCAGCCTGGGCGATGAGAACCTGATCTGTGCAATTGTTAGAAAAGCCGAATCAGTGACTCCTGAAAGAACAAGCTCCAGGTTATATTATGGTTGTGTAAAAGTTTATTATAGTGTAAACATGCAGCGCTGCCCTGTGCGATTATTTGTGTGTCCAGATAAGACCTATATCCCAGCCCCAGAGACGGTGCACTAGCACCTATGGTCATTGCATTTATATGGTTCCGCGCCCTAGGTTACGTGGCACTGAATTCTGTGAGGAGTTATAAGACTCCTCACATTACTTTAACCTCTTGACTCTGCTGCGATTTAGCAATATTATTTATTTTATCTTGTCTTGCTCCACTCTCTATATTTAACCTGTTTGTGTTTGTGTTGCTGTAGGATACGCTCACCCTGCTGTGCTCTGCATTGCAAGGAACGGGATTAAAACCTTTGTTTGGTAGTCAAGATTGTATGGAAACAAGACCATTCACCAAGTAAAAGCTGCATGATGTTTACAGACTGTAAACCCTGTTAATGAAGTTTTTTTGCATATGCTGGTACTTGCACTGGGTGCGCAAAACAAAAATCAACTGGTTTATTTTCATGGTGGGAAAGGGTAATGGAAGGGGAGGGTTGGGGGTACTTTTTACACTTGTCTGTCGGAGCACTGTGCTTGGTGCTCAGGGGATTGATTGCTATGCCTCAGTTTAAAACTGCCTGGGAGAGAACGGCCATATCGAAACAGGGCTGTTATAGTGTGTGTATGTACGTACAATTATTATTTTTTTATACTATCAAACGGTGTATCATTAGAATATATCATTCCATTTTGTTTAGTCCTACTGCGTTCACAACAGGGCTTCTTCCCGGCAGCTCTAATTCTTTCTTATATAACCACATTGTGTTGCGCTTATAGTTACCATAGGGACACGCACTTATTGAAATAGCCTTTTAAAGCCTACTTAGTCTGTTTTTATTTACGTTGATCATGCTATCGGAGTAGTTTAACCTTTACCCTCGTAAAAGCCGATGCCTCCTGTCCGAATACCTGCAGTTAACCCCACCCGAGTGAAAGTGATCACTGTGATATGGGTTTTAAGACTAATTCTGCTTTAGAGTCGGGGTATACGTTAAGTGGCTGTAGATGACGATATGTCTGTCCACCTATTTGCAATGAAGCCAATAGCATCCAACAGAAGAATAACCAAATAAAGTCTTGCTTTCCTGCTGCTGTAACAAGAAGATAAAATATTGCGTTCTCATTACACTAGCTCGGAGCCCTGGGCCGGGACATTGGCCTCTGTGGTTAGGGTAACTCGAGGGATTTGACCTGTGGTTCTAGACTTCTTATTCACTATTAGTCTAGATAGTGCTGTTTGGGCTTTATTGCATCTTCGATTGTTCAATAAAGTGGTCCTGGCAATCTTCCACAAAGTTTATTAAAAATATTTAGCTTTTTTTTTATTTTTTGCCTGCATGATTGGAGATCGTGAGTTCCAAAACTAATTTCTGCCAGTAATTATTAGAAAAACAATCTCTTGGCTCGCAGCCCTTCTATGCAAGTCATTATGGATATTTCATGCCTTTTAGGAGGATATATTCTAATGAACCCGCTTTCCTGGGAACTCTCATTTCTTGGTGTTTTGGCAGAACGATGTTGCCCGGTTCACACAGGAACGCTGAGAATCGTAGGCTCTCCCAAGTCTACAAACCCAGGGTCAGGTTGTCTACATCCGATGGTTTGAGGGGTAGTCTCCAAATAACTTAATATTTTTTACATTACTATAGACTATTAAGCAAGAGCCAAGGTGTGTTCCAGTAAAGGGAACAGAATTCTACTTTCAAGAGTTTCCTGTACACTGTTAGTTGCTGCTTTGTTTAGTAATGGGAAGAATTGAGATATAGATAGATAGAAGTGTGTGTGTATATATACGTATTCCACATTTTTGTTGCTTTTGGGCAGAACCAACACTGTAAAACACACACCCATACAACTGCGAAATACAGAGGCTGAACCAGATCAGAGGGGTACTAAATCTGCCTAGCATCAGTTAAGTTTTCACAGACCCCTCCCCTGACACTTCATTATATATAAGTAATAATTAGGACTAATGTTTAACACTTGCTTATATTTATTTTCACTTTGATCTGAGTGTACTTGGTGTTAAAATGTTTAGTCTATCTACATATATACAGATGTGATGGGAATAATAAGCAGTAAAGTGGTCATTATTGGACGATGTAAAATAAATCATATTGAAGTCTAATAACTTTGGGTTGTTAACGTCCGAGATGTATTAACCAGGATTGATCAAATTTATTTGAACTTAGCAATGTGTCCCCTTATCACTATAATAAGCAGAATTCAGTTTTTTGTTTTTCATTTAAACATTAATACCAAAACACTTTTTTTTTCCTTAAACTTTCCCCCGTTGGGCTTTGGGGTCGGCTGTTACGCTGGTGGACGCAGGTATTGCTGTTCTTGGGAGACTTTCATTGTGAACTTAATTTTTCTCCATCTCTAAGGGCCAGTTTTACTAAGCTGCGGGTTTAGAGCTTAGTAAATCTGAGGTGTTGCCCATAGCAACCAATGAGATTTTGGCTGACATTCTCTAGTATGTAAAGAAAGTGAGAGCTAGAATCTGATACCTTTTTACTTTTCCAAACCCACAGCTTAGTAAATTTGGCCCTAAGGCTAGAGAAAAGCGGATTTGCACCTTGGCAAAGCAAACTTGAATTGTGGAGCAGTTGGGTTAGATGTGGTGCTAGCTCTGTCTGTGATCTGGATTTTATATGTATGCATGTCCCTTGCATTGCAGTGTTCAGGCCAGTCTCTTGCTGTGCTCTGCCCTCCGTGTGAATCACGCAGACTGTTTCTGAGCAAGGCTGTGAGGAAATTGGAGATGTGCTGAGGAATGTTGCAATGGAGGCGGCTGCAGCTTGTGAAGCTTTCTACTCCTCGTACCAAAACGATTTAGCTGGTGGGGAAGATAGAATTGCAGTGCTTGCTTTCTATAACTTCCTGGGCCCTCATTTTACACTTATTTGTTGTCCTAAATGCACTTCTACCTTATGGGGGGCGTATGCTGTCTCCAGTCATGTTTCACATGCTATGACCATGAATTATCAGGTCATGAGCCTTTCCAGAGGTGCCTGCTTGCAGTGGGTGCAATTCTAACCTGTTGTGCCCATGTGGAGTGTGTATGTTCTCCCCGTGTCTGTGTGGGTTTCCTCTGGGTGCTCCTGTTTCATCCCACACTCCAAAAACATGCTGGTAGGTTAATTGTCTGCTGAAAAAATGAACTGTGTTAGGGAGCTTAGTATGTAGCTCCAATGGGGCAGGGAATAATGTGAATTATTCTCTTTAAAGCACCACATAATCTGATAGCACTATATCAAAACCTGTTAATAAATAAAGGAATCAGGGTTGGCATGGCTACTGCACTAGCTACGGCGGCTGTATGCTTAAGAACGGCAGAAATGCCGTTCTGCGCATGCGCTGGGCATATTTTGCCTGGTGTAATCCATTACTCTGGGTGGGGGCAGGGAAATTAGGAAGGGAGGGCTAGGTTAGGGGGTTACGATTGCACCCAGGCATTGAACAGAATGTGTGAAAGTACTCTGTTATATACAGGCAGGAGCAGGGTCTCAGCAGAGTAGTGATGTGAGGAGAGGAATGGAGGCAGCAGGAAGACACAGACTGAGAGTTATATAGTGGAAGGAGCAGGGTCTCAGCAGCACAGAGTATTGATGTGAGGAGGGGAATGGAGGCAGCAGGAAGACACAGACTGAGAGTTATATAGTAGAAATAAACTCAGCAGCTGCAGGACAGACCTAAAACAATAGGTGTGTGTATAATGAATGTACACTTGCTCCAGTGATGTAGGTGTGGTCATGAAGCTTATGATGAGAAGGTGTGATTCTCCCTGTGATTGTTATAATGTGATTGATTGATATAATGTGTTGTGTTTGTCACATTCGGTTCCTGTTTCCTCTTTCACAGGAACCCTGTTACAGATGATGTACAGTCACTTTTCCTGAGAATAAAACCCTTGCACGCTGGTTATACAAATCCCCCCCGGTCCTCGCAGGTCTCTCGCTCAGCGTTTGTCTCTGCAGAGAGATGATATTTTTGTTTGTTTGGCTTCGGAGCATATTCCTGGTGGGTAAAGTGCAGGGCACAATCCCATCGAAGCATAGCCTTATCCCATGACCCCGGTGCAACCCACGTCTGCAGTGATGCAAGAGGCAGGCCCCCGGGGTGTACTGAGGCTCTCGTGCAACAAACCAAGTTGGCATTTATCATAACATGGATCCCAATATAGCTCTTGTCCCAGAGTAGTTCTTAAAGTACACAGGCAGAGGAAGCGGAGCACCCTTTGTGAAGCTGGTCCTACACTAGTCAGATTATCACTAG
>WWET01003251.1:81665-99366 GCA_011038615.1 Limnodynastes dumerilii | reverse complement strand
AGAACCGAAAATCCTGGCAGAAGTGGGAGGTGCTGCTGAGATTGACAGGAGCCTCTTGCAGCAGATTGGCTGCACGGCCTCCTGTTAAGCGCTGCACTCATTTGCTGGGCCTCTTGTCAATCTCAGCAGGAGACCCATGCAGCCAGCGTATTGGCTGGTTGCAAACAAAAAACCGTTCCAGACCGTAGTAGTTTAGTCAGTCCACCTCCTGGGTGGGGTATTGTTGGACTTCATTATTACTGGTTGTTACAGCTCTGCAGAGGTTTTTTAGTCTATTTTTGCTTTACTAGCCAGTAATGGAGTAACGGTGATAGATTGTATGTGTACCATAAGAAATTTTATCAAACCCTGGTGATTCTGGATGTTCATTTTGCTGTTAGGAAAAAAAACAATACTGTCCATACGCTACAGCGATTGTTCATTCAATCACACGATAATTGGGCCAATGATCGCTCTATTGTACAGTCTGTTTTAATCCACATTGTGTTCCTGGCTATTTATGTGTGTTTGGGAGGTGGAGGAAGGAGTCTTACACTTGGAATGATGAGAAGAGCTTAGGATTTCTGGGGTCCAGACGCTGACGGGCGAGGTTTTGCATTATCATCCGTCTCCTATATTTTGCTTTTGTTGGCAGTTTATAAAATATGGCTGGCCGTAGACCACGATGCAGGGCACCACGGTGGCTCAGTGAGTAGCACTTGTGCCTCTCAGCACTGAGGTCATGAGTTTGATTCCTGGACTAGGTGGAGTCAGTGTTCTCCCTGTGTCTGTGTGGGTTTCCTCCCACACTCCAATTACATGCTGGTAGGTTAATTGGCTGCTGAATAAATGAAGCTGTGTGTGCAGGTTAGGGACCTTGGTATGTAGGTCCAGTAGGGCAAGGACTAATGTTCTCTGTAAAGCGCTTTAAACAATTTGTGGTGCTATATAAATGAGCGTTAAATGCGATGTCCCCGATTAATGGATGTAAAGTGCGGACCGCGCACCGTGAGCACATTTGCCGTTAATCGGTTCGATCTTCTTGCCTTACGCCAATCCCAACAAGTTCAGTCCAGTGACGGTCGGCTCGTTCGTGCTTAACACCCATGTTATTGTTTATTTTTTTGACTGTTTATTTACGTGTTACACCAAATTGGTTGATGCCACAAAAAAATCGACTGGTCAGCTGGTTATCACGCGTGGCCAGTGTTACCTCTGCCAAGTTTTTGAGGTACAGATAAGTGCGATCAGTGCACCGGTGCGTAACGTCTGTTCTGGGAGCGAGCAGTACACGCACTTGGCTTGCGTCCGTCGGCTGTCGCTGTGAAGTCTGGTCCTGTGTGGCTAATCTTCTGATGACCCGATATAGGTGGTTGATGGTGCAGTTACATGACAATGTGTAATGCCCTTCATGGGGCAGAAGTCTTACACGATGGGGCAGAACTGTAGTTCTCAGCCAGTGTTTTATACTTGTATAGAATATGTCCATGCCCTTACAAAAATCCACGGTGCGTGTGTAGCAACCAGACTGCGGTTTTTGTGTCCATTTATGTTGTAGAGAAATGATGGCTGGTTGCTACGAGCAACATCCGCACGCTTTGGGATAAATACTGAACTACAGAAAAGAAAAGGTGGAGATATTAACCATAGCAACCAGTCAGATTCTAGCTGGCATTGTACTCTAGTATGAGATAGGAAAGTGAGAGCTAGAATGATTGGTTGCTATGCGCAACATCCCCACTCTTTGTTATTAGTAAACCTTCCCCTGTTACAGAATGAATATCTGTGCGAGGTGACCGCCCAGAGCATTGTATTCCTGATTTCAGACATGTGCTCCAGCTATTTCTCTCTCTCCTCCAATATTTACATGAACCGGAAGGCCGTTCAGCTGTTCTCTTCCTGATCCCCGGCCAGGGTGCAGGGTGGTCCTCTGATTAAAACCTGCTTTTCCACACATTCTTGACGAGCGGAACAATGACTCTCTGTGGAGATCTGTAAATTAATTCGCTCCTCTGCTGACTGTGTTCTTTCTACTGTACAAGTAAAGGCTCGTATACTGGGCGTTACATATACCACTTAAAGCATCGACACAACCTTGTACTCTGCCGTCACCTCCAGCGTTGGCCCTTCTGCAGCCTGGCCTGTGATGGGTTTCAGGGAATTCCTGGGCCCTTTCACTAAATCGACCGCTGGACGCACAGTATGCAGTCATTGATTGTGTAGTGTGGGCCTGGCCAGCCTGTAGTTTTTCAGGAGTTTTGAAACTACAACTCCCAGACAGCTCACGAAGCATGCTGGGACATGTAGTTTCACCACACCTGGAGAGCCACAGATTTATAACTATTTAACAGGTTTTTATATGGCGCGATCAGATTACGCAGCACTTTACAGAGAATATTTCACATTCACATCAGTCCCTGACCCATTGGAGCTACAAACCCCCCCCCCCCACCCCACTTCTAACTAAACTCCCCAAGGCGGCTTAAGGCCTCCTATTTCTAACTTGGCTACACCGTGCGCTCTTTAAAGACCTAACTGGTACATAGATTGTGTAAATGATCCATAGCGCATGTGTAGTAGGTCATTCACTAAATACAAGCACCTAAGAAGCAGAGGCTTAGGTGTGAATACGGGCCGAAGTGTACACACCCACCCCCACACACCCCCACACCTACACACACACACTATTCCGCAGCCAATTAACTGGGCTTGCTCCGGGGCCAAGCGTAAATAAGAGAAAGGCGTCCACATTGTTGGGAAAGTAGATTGTGCGGCGTGTTCAAAAAGGCATACGAAGGTGTCATTGGATCACAAGCAATTAGAGCACATACAGGTACATGGGCAATAACGTTACGTGTGAGTATATAGTGCAGGAACGCTGGCTGTAGATGGAGGTTGCGATTACCGCGAGCGCCTCTGTCTGAATGGTCAATAATGGCAGCTTGATTTTGCGAAGAAGGCCACTGACGAGTGACTGAGGAGCAGCTCCGCTGCTGTGACTGAATGGTGTCCTGCTAAGCTGTAGCCAGGACAGTATGAATAGGCTGAGAGGAGGGCACGCAGGCCCTGGGGAAGCTGCGGGCGGCTAATTTGGATGCCGGAAGGAGTAAGCTGCCGCTCCATACCTACGGGTTTGGTGCCGAGGGGCCAGCGGAGACTGTTAGCGTGACGACGTGACACACCCATACTGTCAATTAAGAGGGAACGCCCTCTTGTCACCTAAGCTCCGCCCTTCTATTGGAAGGCTCTCCAATTCTTTTTTTTTCTGAATGTGTCAAACTGCGCTGTGATTGGTTAGCTCAGGTTCTCGCGCCCCTCAGAGTGTGTGCAGTGTGGGAAATTCTCATTGAACATAAGTGGGTAAGGGGCATGGCGCTGGTCTCTATGTGGACATGAGACACTTTGGGAAATGGTTCTGGTGATGTCCGGAGCACATCCCAGTCCCCGGCTTTTGCTTTTCACGTGACGTGAGCTGGTCCGTCCTCCCTCCATCCCGTCATTGCCAGTAACAGTCTCCAGCGTGGACATCGTGATAAGCTCAGGATCACGGTAACGGCTGTGCATTGGCTGTAGCACGGTTCTCCCATGTGGGTGTCCTCCCTCTGTCCAGGGCTGGTACTGACATCACTAATTAAAGACAGACTGCGCTGCGGAGGACAGGAAATTCCTGGGCTCCCCTCTCTACTGACACCGCGCACAGTCCGAGAGGATTCTACGGGTGGACCAGCGCTAAGGGGGCGGCTCTGGCGTTTTCACAGCTGGTCTGGAATCTCTGCTTTTCTTCCTCTGAGTTAATTGATGCAATAAACTCCTATTAGGTGTGTTGTCGCCCCAAATGTTACTCTGTATTTGTGTTTTTACATGGAGGCTTATGAAGGTTACATTGCAGTGCACTTGCGTTCTCTGTAGCAGGACTTAATACAAAGTCACAAAGACCATATTTCTGGTGCAAAAACTAATTGCATCTTTTTTTGTAGCTTTAAACATGAAATAATCTCTTCGTAAACCTAAAATAACAATATTTGCAGTCAGACGATACGCATTGTGTGTATACACCCTGATATCTCCAATTTCTAATCACCACGGTGACTGGTGTTTGTCAGGCCCTGGGTGAAGTTAGTATTTACTATTTAGATGTAGAGGTGACGCTGATGCTACATTTCTCCGTGTGCTTTTGTACTGCTCGCGCTCCGTACCGAAGAGAGCGCGTTCCCGTCCGATTCAGAGTTTTGTCAGTCAAGCACACCCGATCCCGAGCCGAATGTAAGGACTGGTTACAGCAAAACGTTTGCGCCAGGTCATGTCCGGCGCCCTGTAAGCTCATCTTCTGCGTCCTGCTTCTGACGCTTGTTAGATTGTGGCTTTTCAAACGTATTACAATGGGTCAGAAATCACTGATCACGTCTTGTGCAGGTGTTGCATCGTTACTACATACGGAAGGACGTTTTTTACATGGTTTTTTATTAAAAAATGTTGTTTGTTTTTTTTGCAAATGGAGGATCCGATGAATGCGAGCGTTTGTCCGACTTTAAATGTCACGACAGGATTGCAGTCAGCGGTGCATTGCACTCTCCTCATGCGTGGTGGTTTGGCCACGTAGCCGCTGTGTGCTCCTATGCTACTTACCATAATTGCTCACGATTCATAGGCGCTGCTTACGCCTTTGGGTTGCACGCAGCCCCGTCCATCCTCTTGCGTTATGATTTGTGTGGCACCCCTGGTGTTTTACAGGTTATTATGAGCTGTGCGTCTGACGAGATGCTTTTTATTTTATTCCGCTTGTAACCGATCAGAAATACTGTTTTTATCACTTGAGACATTGAGGGCGTGTTACGAAGAAACCGTTCCCTGGTCGCCGCTCTCCGTCTCGCTGGGTCTCTGCTGTGTTTCGGAGTTCTCACAGCTGTAGTTATTTATTTATTTGCCCCCTCCTTTTCCTCGTATGATTTACTGATCACGCTCCAAATCTAAGGCAGGAAAACCTTTTGACGTCTTCAAAACGTTTGCAAGTTCCCAGCTGCTGATAGGAGGGAGATCCCAGTGAAAGAGGCTCTGGGAGCAGCCTAAGCGGCAGAGATCCCCCAGCTGCTGGCGAGCAGGGTCTGATGTTCTGTGGGGTCTTCCCGGATGTCACCGGATGCTGCTGGTGTGTGAGTCCCTTTCTCTGTAGAGGTTTATGGGGGGAGGTTGATTTGCACAATGCATCTGTACGGCTGTGCCTCCTGGTGATTGGATTGCAATGCTTGCATCAGCCTGTGTCTTTCTAGGACACACTTCCTATACGAGGGGGGTATCCAAGTCCTCTGTTTTAGGCTTTACAATCGGTGAGAGTCCCTGGCACGATGGCTCTCTATGGGAAGTAGATAGACGAAAGTTCTTTTTCGACTGTCTCTATTTAAAATAGGCAGCCATTTTAGAATGTGTGTGTGTGTGTGTGTGTGTGTGTATATATATATAATGTGTATGTATATGTAACATATAACAAGACATGGCCTAGCACTCTAGCCATTACTCAGTTACTAATCATGAACTTCTATCTTTAAAATAAAAATCTGAGAATTCGTTACAAATATCTGCAGATACGTGATAAGCTGTTCACCACTTACAAGGCTTCTCTGCTGAACAGTCCTAACTCTAATCAGAGTTAGATATTGGATATGTGACCCAAAGTTGGGGCTCTATTTAGAGTTAAGATTAGAGTTAGGACTGTTCAGCAGAGCTGATGCTCTATGCTGTGTATATAATGGGTGTATATAGATGCTCTATGCTGTGTATAGAGGTAATGACAGAAAACTGTGTCCAGGGAGTTCTGGACCTATGAGGGGTTGCAATGTCCCTTCGTTCTCCAGTGGCTTGAGTTAAATGCTGGTCCAGGGGATGTGACCTGTCCTGTGCATGGTGTTGGAGGCAGGTAAATGGCTGGAGTCTGGTTGTTATGGGCACTCTGACATTGTTGGGTTGTGTGGTTTGTTTTTTTGTTTTTAACCTTCTGACCATATTTGACCCTCAGCTTTAAGATTTAGGCTGTCCTTTCATTTATCCCTCTCATTGTTAAACTGTTCTGTTGTATAATGGGTGTATATAGATGCTCTATGCTGTGTATATAATGGGTGTATATAGATGCTCTATGCTGTGTATATAATGGGTGTATATAGATGCTCTATGCTGTGTATATAATGGGTGTATATAGATGCTCTATGCTGTGTATATAATGGGTGTATATAGATGCTCTATGCTGTGTATATAATGGGTGTATATAGATGCTCTATGCTGTGTATATAATGGGTGTATATAGATGCTCTATGCTGTGTATATAATGGGTGTATATAGATGCTCTATGCTGTGTATATAATGGGTGTATATAGATGCTCTATGCTGTGTATATAATGGGTGTATATAGCTGCTCTATGCTGTGTATATAATGGTCCTATATAGATGCTCTATGCTGTGTATAGAGGTAATGACAGAAAACTGTGTTAAGGGAGTTCTGGACCTATGAGGGTTGGAATGTCCCTTCATTCTCCAGTGGCTTGCGTTAAATATTGGTCCAGGGGATGTGACCTGTCCTGTGCATGGTGTTGGAGGCAGGTAGATGGCTGGGGTCTGGTTGTTTCAGGCACTCTGACATTGTTGGGTTGTGTGGTTTTGTTTTTTAACCTTCTGACCATATTTGACCCTCAGCTTTAAGATTTAGGCTGTCCTTTCATTTATCCCTCTCATTGTTAAACTGTTCTGTTGTGTCGGCTCCTGATGGGAGCCTATTCCACTTATCAATCACTCTTTCAGTGACCGTTATGCTGCACAGTTCCTCAGAACCGATCAGCCTCTGTTTATACATAAGTCCTCGTATTGTAATACACCGATTCCTCTGCCTCCTCGTGTACTTGGTTACAACACAAGTAAAGTTTTGATTTGTATACTGTAAATATATTGACCTATCAAACAGTGACCGCAAACCCCAAGAATGAGTCTGTCTGACTGTGAGCTCTGTATGGGCAGTGTGGCAGTAAAGAATTAGGGGCATCGTGCCTTTTGCCTGGTTCTGTGGAAACTGCTGTATCTGCTTGTAACATTGACTTTATTTGCGTTCCTACCCCAGTCTCCCTCTTCTCCCAAACTTATCCCCGCAGGTTATCGCAACTTGCTGAGCTCCACGTTAACTACTATATCTGTCTCTAAGCTGCTGCTGTATTCAGAATACTTTCTTATAATGTGGGAATAGCTTTTATTGTGGACGAGACACCTGTTACTGGAATATAATCATTGTTCCCCATTGATTGTCAGACTTCCTGGCTAGAAAACATCTAGCCCCTGTTATCAGCCTCTGCTTCCCCAAATAAGGTCTTCGTTAGGAGCACACAACCTCTAAAGTGCATCAGGAAACTAATCACAAACCGTAGAACACTATACAACACCCAGTTTTCACATCACTTCATCTGCAGCCCTGAAATATTCTTCCAAACTCCTGTGACTTGGCTCTGTCTTTTGTTCCACTTTATTTTCTCGGGGTACACTTCTATTAAGGGTTAGTAGATGCCTCAGAGTTTGTCCTGATATCTTTCAGGGTCTGTGGGCCATATTCAGAGAACCGTTTTTGCAGGGAGTTAGGATCGGATGAGCTGCGCATCCGTCGTAGTAACTAAATTTACGCAATCTACGTGGATTTTACGCACGGATGTCCTTTAGGCTCGAGGCACTTGGATGGGTTGTCCTTGACTTGCGTGTGAGGGAGCGTCATGGGTGTTGCCTTGCAACGTCCGTAGGTCTGTTTGCGAACCTTTCACTGGCGGATCTCTGAATACGATACGGCCCTGTATGTTGAGCTCTGCTACATGGAAAGTGACGGCTGATAGATTCCATATAGATGTCTCTGTGGCAATTCCTATTTCGATCCTGATAACGCCATCTGCGCAGTCGCAGCGGTCTTCGTGCCAACAGCTACCTAATAAAAGATCGTTTTGTATCGGAACGCGTGGCAGGCCGTGTATTCCCATTTCAACAAGGTACCTGTACTCCGTCCTAAATTGTACTCTCCCCAATGGGGACTGTTAAGGTTAGGCTACAGTACTGGGATGTTTAGGGTTCTTAGCCGGCGGGAAGGGGAAGTTTAGGGTTAGCCGAAGAAATGGCTTCGGATGTAATTTTATTGCCGGAATTTGATCTGTCGAAATGCAGACCATCGGAACAGCGAACTACATCCGATAAGAGCCGCGTGTTCCATCCAGTCCTTTATACCATACCGTGACGCTAAGCCCTATGTGTCACACTAGCAGCATCTCAAGTGTTACAAGCTTTAACAAACTTATCTGGCGACACAGAAAGATACAGTGTTTCTGGGTCAGGCCTACCCGCTGCCTGGTGCCAATCCCTGTATTAGAACGCAGCGTTCCAGAAATCATGTAACACACACCGGGAGGCAGACAAGAAAGCAGATCATGTAAAGCCGCAATCCAATAAGCGACTGACCCAGAGACTAATGGGGACAGACCTATAGATGTGTAAATAGGGATTCCCTGAATGCGCAGGTCACTGCCTGGAAAGGACACGGCTATATAATGACAGAGTATTCTATGTCCTGTACCCTGCAGTGTCTGATTCATTGTATTCTGTTCTTACCTCTCTTTTCTGGGAAATACCGGTGTGTCCCGGACTGAGGAAGCCTGCAGGCTGATAGGAGGAGATCGCACATTTATTCTGACACCAATGAGTCATGACTTCGCGGTGGAACACTAAAACAATCTCATGTCTTCCAAAGCCTCTATCCATGTGTTACTTCTCAGAAAATAAACCTGTTCAGCTTAGCCACCGGGGGCGCCATTGTATTGCTGTATGCCACAGCACAACGCATTAAATATATTCCAACGCAGAGGAGTGTGAATGGCCAATAATGGTGATAAGAGGAGCGATCGTGGTGGTGGTTTGAACATTTTTAACTACAATTCACACCTTAAGCGCTGGCTGAATTTATACCACAATATGCATTATAATATATGGACTATTCAGCATACAGATGTAACGTGTGTTCTCTGTAGTCTTTACATAGAACGTGACCCGTGAAATGCAGAATTCTGGACTATTAAGAAATTCTAGCAAGGTCTATAAGCCCTTATCCTTTCCAATATGTGCAAGTCTATTTGGTGGGTACACGCTACACTTGTTTCAGACGATGCGATTAAACAACCGATTTGAAAGATTTATCTTTATAATGATTGAACCGTACACACAAACTATAATACGCCAGATTTCTGCATTATCATTTGTGATTTTTTAAAGATTTTTTTTACAAGATTTGTTTAAAGTTATGTTGAAGAGTCGATCGGGAGACCTTTCACACTATTTTTCGCGATTGTCTGGATTCAGTTCCATAGTTTGTCTTCCGTACATTGTTTTAAGAATTGAGCTACTATGCATGCGTATTAGCTAATTTACACTATCTACGTACCATTTTCCTACGTAGATTGTGCAAGTGCGGTCTAAAGACAGAAATGGAACGTAGATAGCATAAACGCATGCATAGTAGCTCAATTCTTAAAACCATGTACGTAAGACAAACTACGGAACTGTGAATCCAGACCGATAGCGTTAGATAGTACGTCGGTCAAATTAAGCCATCTTTTAAATCTCTTTAAACCTTTATATAAGTGAATACACAATATCGTTTGATCGTGCATGCGTACACACTTCAATGATATCAGGTGAATCGGTTGTGTAATCGTTTTAATTGGAACGATTATCGTGTGGAAAAAAAAGTGCAGTGTCTGGCCAACTTTACTGGGTGGGAAAAGGGCTGCTAATCTTTTAAGGCATTTAAAAATAAACTTTAAGAAAAATGTTTAACACTCGTTGAGTAAGATATCGCCCACACTTAATTTAAAAAAAAAAAAGTTTACTTTGCATCATCTTATAATGAATATAAAAAATCATTTTATTGATTGAGAACCGTTTTGCTGTAACGACTTATACATTCCGATCACCGATGCGAATACGATTCCTTAGTAACGGGGTCTTATCTTCTAACACCATTTCAAATTGGCGCTTTCGGTTTTTGTTTTATAGCGTTTCTTTGTTTCTTTTGACCTCTTCCATGGTTTATAGACTGTCAAACACCTCTGCAACACACCAAACGTCTCGTTCAGCTGGAAATGATATCAAACTGCTGGTAGGTGTTAGGGGGAGCTCTGCGACTCTCTCTAAACTGGCATTTTCTGGGGGACATCTGGACTTTGTCATGAGATATCCGGCTCCCCGTCCTCACATGACTCCTGAGCTCAGGCATGCTCACAACGTGTCCTAAGCATTCTGGAACGGGCTTTCGAGCCACGTCTAGTTCTTAGCCAAAAACTTTTGGGAGCTAAAGCAAAAAATGGATTTAATTTCTGCAGCTTCCAGTACAATTAACACGATAACATCGCAGCGTCATTAGGTCTCATCACCAATTGGTTACAGTCACAACAAGTGACCACATCGACAACGATGCAGCTGGCTGTATGAGGTCAGCGCTACCATTTGTTGATGGGGTTTAAAATCTTAATTCAATGTCTGCACGGGTATCATACCTACAGCTGAGTTTGGCTTGTTCCCCATCATAACATAATGCAGACATAAAAAAAGGATCCGTGTTAAAGAAAAATAAAATAGTTTACCTTGTAAAGATCATTAAAATTTTATTAACAATTTTATTTTATTTTTTGGGACCCAGTGTTTACTATACTACTAGTTTGGATTATTTCGTTTTTTTTTATTCACAATTGATTGATTTATTAGTGTACTACTGAATTACTATTTTCATATACATGGTGGAGGGGGGTTCGCCAATCATCCAAAAACCCCTTTTATAGGTTTTATTTGATCTTTTTGACATGTTTAATTTAAATCGGGCCAAATCAGACGATAAAATGTAAAATCGCACAATGTACGGGCATTACGCGATAATCGTGAAAATAAAATAAATGCTGGTGGCGTTAATACAGGAAATTAAAATTATCGGCAGTTGTTTGGATAAATGCAATGGTTTTTTATGGACGATAAAAGTAGATGAGAAATCTTCTTTTTTTTTTTTCGTTTTCTGACTATTATCGGCTGAAGATAGTGTAGTGTGTGGTGACGATATAGTTTGGGGCTCTAGCAGTAAAAGCGTGAAGATTTTTAGGGACTTCATGCGATTTTCAATAATGGCTCTATTGTATGGCCAGCTTTGCATTCGCTCACCCTTCTCTGTCGGCTGCAGTCTGCTGTTAGATGGCCCGCTTTGCGAAATGGACAGACGAAATCTTTTTGATGAATGGGTAAGTGTGGGTAAGACCTGCCAGATGACCGCTATGGAGAGGTAAGTAAAACTCTCCGGGGCATTTTAGTATTAGGGGGGTGTTAGGGTTATGCGCTTAGGGAGGGTTAGGGTCAGGCTGTGGGGTCTTAGGGTTAGGCTATAGAGAAGGGAGTATTAGGGTTAGAATTAGGGGAAGGGTTGGGGTTTGTTTAGCCACTCTCTTTTCGGGGGTTGATCGCTATGCCTCATCGAAACTGGCTGGCCTATTGAAATAGGGCTGTTAATTGCGGGGACCCGCACCCCTCTGTGTATGTGACGAGATCATGTTCTCCTGAGCAGTCTGTCTTTGGAAGGCTGTATATGTGCAGATCTCTTGGTTCAGGGAGGTAATAAGCGGAGTGTGTTGTTGCTATGGTGTGGCGCAGTCTCTTTATCCAGTCTACCTTTTTACGTCTTGCGTTCAGGCATCCGTGCCTCTCTGGTGATGGAAAGCCTTGTTCTAATAGCTCCTTGATTTCGACATACAGCCCAATCTTCCTTGTTGTGTCTGTCACATTACGCTACATGCACAGGAAAAGGCATCTGGTTGCTATGGGATACAGCCTCTTGTTCCTTACAAAGGTCTACTTGATATTTAGCTGAATCTCAATTCCTTGGTGCCCATTTCCATCAGGCGCTTGTTGGCCGCAGCGATGTGACAGCAGTACACGGGTAGAGAATTAGGGAACCAGACTGTACCAAAGCAGAGTGCCAGGCTGCTGGCTCAACGCTGCTGCCAAGTAATGTAGCTCCCTGGTGCACATCAATAGGGCGGCTTTTCTTGCTTTCAATGGTACTTTAGCTCCAATAGTACAGAATAAACATTAGATATTCGGATGCTCCATCTCCTTCCATGGCAGTCTGGCATACACTCTGTAAGCGGTAATTAACAAGTTCTGTGCCATGATATACACCATTCAAAGAACCCGATGCCTGTGGAATATTTATTAACAGGTTTTTATATAATGGCATCCTACTACATAGCACTACTCTGTACTCTGTATGATCAGTCACACAGCAGTGTTACTACCAGGACTGAGGGGATATTACTATGGAGAGAGACAGGGTGTATGGTAACAGTGTTCAGTGCTGTGTATGATCAGTCACACAGCAGTGTTACTACCAGGACTGAGGGATATTACTATGGAAAGAAAGTTAGTAAGATTGTGTAAATGATTGAAAGTGGTTGTAAAATATGGTAGATGAAGAGTAAGAATGAAGTTGGGGAATTTGGTAACGTGTTTGGAGAGGTGAGTTTTACAAGAGCGTTAGGAGAGTAGAGGATCGTTTTAGTGGGTGAGGAAGGTTATTCCAGAGAGAGGGTGCAGCCCGGGAGAAGTCCTGTAACCGGGAATCGGAGCATTTGATTAGTAGAGCTGAATGTCCTTTGAAGATCTGGGATAGATCTTGAGATGTGGGTGCAGTTTTATTGATGGCTTTGTAGATTAGCAAAAGAATTTCGTTTTTGGTTCTATAATATATAAAGGCAATAAATGGAGAGAGCTACAGTGGAGCAAGGCAAAGCATTTTGCAAGGAAAATCTGTCTAGCTGCTGCGGGCTATATAGACTGTAGAGAGGTAACTTTAGGCATTCACTCCTACATCATAAAGTCAGGTTTACTTTTATTGGTCTCATATCGGGGTTTTAATTCTGGGATTCTGTATTTTCCCCCCTCTCCGTATATTTAACTCTGTTCCCTAAAATGCTGATAGGCAAAGTGGCAGATGTAACCTTGCATTGGCACCGTCGTTGTACCCTGGCTGTTTACATAACTTTTTCTCCAATCACATTGCAAACACATGAGTTTAATTCTGTCCACGGTCGGAACATGCCGGTCAGTACTGGGAAACCTCGGCACGGACGCTCACAGCTAAAATTACTCCCTGGCAGCCGGCACACACTGTGTTCTTGTAACACGGCACCACTGCTGCTTCATACAAGTCCATCTGCCCTCTAAATAGGCTTCAGAAATCCATCCACGTCCTAGTGCTATATACAGTCTTAACACACCACAAGTAAGTATCGGATACAAGCGCCAGGCACCCTGTATGAAGCAGATTGCAATACACATCGGTCGTTTTAACTCACAATGCAACATTTTGTTAAACAGAAACTATTTAAATCCCTGTACACACTGCTCTCCTGTCCTGTGGGTCGTTATAGATCTGTTCCTGTAAACCTTGGCTGCAATCCTATACTCGCCCACAAGGCGGCGCTATGCAGAAATATTTATTATTTAACAGGTTTTTATATAGCGCCATCGAATTACGTAGTACTTAATAGAGAATATTTCACGTTTACACCAGTCCCTGCCCCATAGGAGCTACATTCCCTAAAAAAACAGACTAGGGTTAAGTTAGTCAGCAGCCAATTAACCTACCAGTGTGTTTTTTAGTGTGGGAGGAAATTGGAGCACCTGGAGGAAACCCACACAGACACAGGGAGAACGTACACACTCCACAAAGATCAGGCCTAGTCTGGGAATCTAACTCATGACCTCAGTGCTGTGAGACACAATGCTACTCACTGAGCCACTGTGCTGCCCTGAATGGGAATGGTTGCTGAAAAATTAGGAGCTCCCAAAATGTTTATCCCATGATGCAATGCAGTTTCTGATGCTTAGCATCCTGGAACAGCAAACGCTGGTAATATGCCGGAGTTATCTGATCATCGTGTGAATTGCACCATAATCGTCCGATAACTCCAGTGTGTTCCCAGCTGAAGTGTTCCCCATTGGTTGCCTCTTTCTTTTTCTCTTCTCCCTGATTGCTTGGAGAAAGCTCCATGAAATCCACTTTCCTTTGTCGGAGGGCTCATTGCCTCTTGTATATGTGATATTAGATCACCATGTATCAACAGAGCGCTTCTATCGTAACAAAGCAGTTGCCGGCCATGTTTCGAGAATGATGCAGCCGAAAGCTTAATTTCAGTAGCATTTTTCCCCATTACATTATAATTATGAAAACCTACGTTCCGGCACGGCTACTATATGGAATGGCCCATGTTCGGATGGTTAGGGTTGATAAAACTTGCCTTTTACCATTCTACTGTTTGAAAATCGTGAGGTCGCAGGGGTCATCGGACGGCAGATGATACCGGACTGCTGGAAATCAATCTGTTGCAGGGTCCAACCCATACCCCTATAAACGCTTGAACTGGATCTTTGTGTAGGTGTTGGGGGGTTGTTTACCATTCACAGAAGTCCTTCCCTTGGGTTTATAATGATCTTACATATCGCGCTGTATCATTATTTCATACATTCCAACATGACCCGTTCCGTTAAGTACAAAATACTCTGCTCCTCGGTTTCCAAATGTCAGTTTCTACGGTAACCTTAGCGAGACAAATTGTTGTTTTTTTAAATATCAGGTGAGTGACAGTTGGAAGCTGAGGTGCGGAGTATTTTGTACCTAATGGAATGGGTCATGTTGAAAGTTCTGTTGTTCAGTACTTTGAAGCCTGGATCCATGACTTCATTATTATATTCTTTGTGTTTATGAAGTTCTGAAACTTGATACAAAGTAATTGGCACTTTCCTAAATAAACAGTTACTGCTGCCACGGCGACAATCACACTGTTGTCACATGGCGCTGTGGGATGATCTCCCCGGTGGAGGCCGCCTCGCTCTGGGTCTCCTTGTTCCCTCTGGCATTCACGGGCTGTGCTCCCAGCGATGCCACTTATGTAACTGATGTTCAGGCTGTTGAGTGCTGTGTAACATGGAGGCTCTTTGCTGTGCTATGCAGCGGCTGTCGGCACTTCCTGTGTCTTTGCTGCGTTTAGGGCTCTGAAGGCTAAATAAAAGAAGCCCTTTCTTATAGCAAGCCTCCTCTCCGCAGCGTGTGCCCCAGGCCTGCTTCCTTATCTGCCTTCAATGGAATAGGGTCGGACAGGCCTGAAATCCATTAATATAGGAAATGATTTATTATATTTTATATTTTGTTTTCATTTTATTTTTTGTGTTCTGACATAATCCATGCACTCCTATGGTCAGTTTGGCCACTGGTCATTTATATGGCAAGTAAGGTGGCTTAGTGAGGGGTGTGGGGCTCCGGTCCGAAAGTCCCATTTCCGAAAAACCCGATTCCTCCCAGCCAGTTGCGAACTGGCTGGGATTTCGTTTGCATATGCCTCGAGGAGGCCGTGCAATCGATCCATGGAGCACCGTGACCCGGAGACCCTAACCCCGCAGAAAGAGTTTATTCTCCTCTGGGCGACAAGCGGTGGAGTGATCTGCTGTTTCCGAATGTGAATGGGTGAATATGCCGAACGGTATACTCACTCATTCCAAAGAAATAAGTAGAAAAGCGTAACCATTCGCAATAGGGACATCAGAAAAGAAACTTTCGGATATCCCTATTTCGCAAATGGGACATTCTAACCGGGCAGTGATGACACTCAGTGAGTAGCATTGTGTCTCTCAGCACTGAGGTCATGAGTTCAATTCCCGGACTAGGCCTCATCTGTGTGGAGTGTGTATGTTCTCCCGTGTCTGTGTGGGTTTCCTCCCACACACAAAAACATACTGACTGCTGAGTAAATTAACCTGTGTATGTGTGGGGACCTTAGTATGTAGCCCCAATAGGGGCAGGACAGGTAGTGATTTCTTCTCTTCCAAGACCTGTTCCACCAGGTACATAATACTCTGCTCCTGAGCTTCTGACTGCCTGTTACTATGGTAACCACCTTTGTGAAGACAAAATGTTGTTGAAGCATCAGTTAAATCCTTTAAACCAGGGCAGTGACAGTTGGAAGCTCAGGAGCGGAGTCTTGTGTACCTGGTGGAAGGGGTCATGGTCTCTATGAACAGGTTTCTGGACACATCTTGGTCTACAGATGTGAATAATTGGAGAATAAGTGGATTCCAGGGGCAGCTTAGCCTGGTCACATAAAAAACCTCTTACACCTCTTCATTATGTCTCCAGGAGTCCCCCCTTTCCCGGAGCTACCTGCCAGTTGCTATGGCAACAGTCTATAGGTCTCGGCTGCCAGCCTGCATTGACATTGCCATGGTCACAGCTGTAAGCTACATCCTTATCCACCAATCCGCTGCAACAAACTCCACACTTCTGACATCCTCTCCTAGCTGCATGTTCATTGGCTCCTGCTGACAAGGTAGCACACAATGCAGATTGAGCAGATCAGAGCAGCTTGTTGCCTATAGCAACAAAATAAGACCAGAATTGCTGAATTGTCCTATCTAAACCTTGTCTGTATCCTGTGTGAATGTAGTATATAATGGAATATTAGAGCATTTTTTTATACATCTCTTAGTGCATATATTTAATATCTGAATAAAAAATGTCCCCCTCCCCCGCATAGATGTTGTTTATTAATAGATAATACGTCCTGAACGCCTGCCTAATCACCTGAGCTACCAAATATCCCTATAATTCCTAAGGGGTGTGTGTATAATATTATATATTGTATGTGTGTTTATATTTGTATATTGTGTTAATATAGGCGTTTATTTTAATATTATATATTGTGTATAGTGTGTGTGTGTGTATAATATATACATATATATGTATAATATATATATTATAGTGTGTGTGTATATAATATACAAGTGTGTGTATACCCTACTGTCCTATTTCCTTCCTGTTTACAATGGAGGGAATATAACCCTATGTCTGATGTAGATTTTGCATTGAGATTAATTATCGTTGTGACTGGACTCTTGTATGGTGTGATAACTTGTACTATGGTAGAAGGTGTCACAATATTGCACAAGTGACATAATGCCTCCAGTTACCGGTCTTGTTGCTTTGTTTACTCCTATAGCAAACGCTGTTTACCTCCCCGTGGAAGTGTTTCCCTCTTGGCATGTGAGTGGTTGCCTGTAATCGGGTCCTTTGGAAGTTGCGCTGATTTCTGGTCCGTCTTCTGTGCAAGAGCGTGAATAGTGAACGAAAACGCTACTCATCGATGTACTCTGTCAGGAGCCTGGGGCATGGGGACGGTGTCTGTGTACAAGCAGGGGCCTTCATCCTCATAAGGGTCTGTTTCTAAGGGTTACAGCACCAGTTATCCATGTGGTGATGTTACCCAGATCCATGTTTAGTTTTAGATTTAGGATCTCCTTATCCCTGTTACCTCTACCCCTCAGATGGGAGAATATTCCACCCTTTCACTGACCTCATTATTCGCACATCTCCTCTGACTCTACCACCCTCCATTCTATTACACCTCTTCCTTTATATAATGTCCCCTCCTGTACCTGTCACCCTCCAGTATATATTCATGCCCTCGTGTTCTATTACACCTCTTCCTTTATATAATGTCCCCTCCTGTACCTGTCAACCTGCAGTATATACACATGTCCTCATGTTCTATTACACCTCATCCTTTATATAATGCCCCCTCCTGTACCTGTCACCCTCCAGTACCTGTCACCCTCCAGTATATACACATGA
>WWET01003251.1:43983-57735 GCA_011038615.1 Limnodynastes dumerilii | reverse complement strand
CCCCCCCCCCCCCCTTGTTTTTGTAATTTTTTATTTTTGGGGCACGTCTGGGCTGGACGTTCCTTGGTACACAAGATAAAGAATCACGGTATCCTTTAAGTCACTGAGACGGTAGGGAGCGAATCAGGTCGGAAGACCTTCTGTGAGTGCAAAAATATTAAGATTGTGACTCTACAAATGTCTGTTACATATTATTTTTTTTTGTTGCTGTAAAGTGGTTTCCTTTATGACTGTATTTAATCCAAGGGAAATCTAAAGGAAGTGTTCTCTTAGGGAAGTACTGATGGTTGTTTCTTAGCCAATCATCTGCAGTACCTGCTTAACTCACCTGTTCGTACAGGTAAAATCTACCTCTCCCTGCGGAGGGCTACGTAACGGCCATCAGCCGGAACTGCTACAAACAGCGCGTGTAGTATGAATGTCTAGGAACTAGATAGAACCTTTTTGGTGGGGGGGTTGTTTCCCCCTCCCAAACTGCATTTTAAAAAAATCATAAAGGGCCGTGTGCAGAGTACCGGACATATGACATATACATCCGGTGTTTAGCGTTCTTTCCTCCTGTACATGCATAGTACATTTTTTTTTACGTTCTCTATGTATCTTTTCCTTACGTAGATTGCGTAAATGCGGTCTGAAAAACCGCATTTATGCAATCTACGTAAAGGAAAAGATACATAGAGAACGTAAAAAATATACATCCGGTTCTCTGCGTACGGCCCTAAAACTGCTTTTCAAGCCTTATTTACTAAAGAAATGTACAAGATGGTGACAGGAGTTTTATGTTGAACACGAGGAGTGGGATGTTCTTATTTTGGGGGGTGGAGGAAGTGCTTCGAGCTGAACTTTGTCAGTCCATGGATTTGTCTTTAAAACATCTGGCTATTCCCGTAACCGCACAAATTCAGAGTAAAACACATGGCACTGGAGCTTAATACAGAAAAACGAAACTTTCTATCACTCTGCTTTTTTTTATTTTATAATTTTTTGTTCGTATTATTATGTTTTTGTTTCAGATTTGTACGCTCTGTTTTATGAAGTTCCACAAACCTACGAAAGATAAAAGAAAAGATGTGGGGCATTTGCTGCTATTCTAACATAAATAAATGAGATTTTCAACGTTACAGCGTTTTCAGAGTTTTTGAAAAGAGGAAAAGGAGAAGTCGCTCGCGCTTTGCTGCAGACGTTATAAAGAGGGGTGTGGGGGAGCTATTTACACTAGAGCGTGACTCAGTAAAGGAGATTAGTTCTGTGGTGGCCGGTGCCACTTACTTAGCATTGTATTTTTTATCTGTGTTTAAGTTACATTGAAGGTTATCGGCCTTCTCAGGACGGTTGTAAGCTTGGCATGAAAATGAAAACCGTGGCTATCCTGTAACGCTTCTACACCGGTGTTGGCAAATTCACATTTTCGGAGATAGGTTAACAGCGTGGGCGGTTTGATGTCCCACAATACTCCATAAAGAATATATAAATCGTGATTTTTTTTATATCTATATCTTGGTTACTGCAATCTTGAAAAGAAACCCTTGTACGTGTTTCTGGCTTTGTGTGTAATAATATTTTTTTGTCTTATTGAATTGAGGTTTTAAATTAGGAAAATAAAACCCTCTACTAGACCTGGTTTTAAGACCCGATACACAATACTTTGTATTGATTGTCCTTTTTTGACGTCTTGCCTTGATCAATGTGACCCCCAAAACCTTTCATTTTAAAAAGTAACAAGATTATATTTTTTCTTACACTTCTGAAAGACTTGTATTTGGTGCACATTTTTTTACACCTCTGCACACAGGAATTTATACTATATTACGGGGGAAATGAATGATTGCTGTAAAATAAACCACCACCAAGAACACAGCCTGCTGTCATTGTGGTATCTGTGGTTTGTATTGCAAAGGATCATGGTCTTAAATTCACACAGCTCTCACACATTACACACAGGCTGTAATATCGACACATTTTGGGCTACTTTCCCGTTAAACCCAGTATTATCATTAAAGGCGGCTGTCAAACCATGTATTCTGTCTAGCTGGTTTGTATGCGTTTTCCGATTAAGGCGATTAAAGCTGGTTTTCTGACAATTCAATATATTGGGTCCGATTCGTATGTACATACTACACACCATTTACCGGCAGGCCTGGCATTCTTCTGCTCCCATAACCCTCTGCTCCAGCAAGGATTTTAATTGCCTGTCCACAAAGGTGGCCCTAATGCAGAAAGTGCAGGACAAATCGATAGTAAGGACAGACCTGCATCCACATGGCATGTGACATGGTGTGATTGGATCATTTTCACATTTTAAAATCAAACTATTCACTGCAATTTCTTAGTCTTGCAATATTTAACCTTTTTTTTTTTTTCCCCCCCTCCCTGATCTGTTTCTTTATGTAGACTGTACATGACGCTCAGCCCAGACAACCTGTTCCTTCCAGGTGTTTAGACTACAATTCCCATCATCCTTTGTCCAGGATTGGCTATGCCTGTGCTGTTGGGGGCATGCTGGGAGTTGTGATTTTAACACAGCTGGAACATTAAGGGTTGTCTGTCTGGTATGTCATTGAACTATACCCAACAGGCAAGATGACTTACCTTCAGGTTACTGATGTTACCGATCAGACCATGTTACGGTCTTTGAAACCATATCGTGCAAGTGTGTACCCTGCCTGCATGATCGTGGCAGACACTCTCTTGTGGCCGGCAAGATTATCGGATTAAAAAACTTGCGGTGTGTACCCAGATTAAAACTTAGATCCAGAATAGTTCAAGGGTAGACTCCTAAAAGCCTCCAAACGGGGAAAAGCAATTAGAAGACCGCTTCCTGTGATATACAAGTTATAGGATAGCTGGAAACTACTACACAGCATGAATGGGATGTTACCGATAACAGGGTTTCATTCCTTGGTTATAAATGCAGTAGATGAAGCCTGCACCGTGCATCCTTCTTGCTGATTGAATATTTAGGTTTTCTTTTTGATGAACCACTAATCTTGCACTTTTGTGTGGAATGAGTTTGCCTACACACACACATTAGGTCTCTGTCCAGATAACCCACCCTCGTTAAATCAGGTACTGTAAGTGCACATACAATTTGGCGTTAGTCAGAAGTGTGTGGCCAACATTGGAGGATCTGCTAGGTAACACCTCTACGCTGGACAAACTGCTCTGTGCCTTTCCATTTATTATAACACAACTCAGGTACTCAACGGTCTTCCCAATTCTCGATGGTTAACGTGACGGATGTTCTTACACTCTTCACATAAAGACCAAAAGAAAAGGTCCCCCGAAACATTGGTCCTGTGCAAGTTGCCACCGTTATGAATAGATAACCCTTTCTCCATTGACCCTTCGCCTCTCCCTTTGTTTTATGGTGCTTGACATTGGTGAATGTCTTACCGGAAGCAATACCACAGACTATAGAACGCTTTTCTCAGATGCCTTACAGCAAAATGATGCCGACTGGCCTATCCACCCACCTTGGCCTTAAAGGAAGACTTTTGCACCTACCCCTTCTAACATGAAGAGTAAATAAGATGGAGTCTCCCATGTCTTTCTCCCGTTCCCCATCTTTAGTAGCCATAATCAGACCAATGTTGTATCCTAGTAGGCCTCTGGTGGAGGTGGGTTGGAATATGGCACTTTTAATAAGTCTGTTCTAACTTTTACAAAAATAACCTGGCTATATGCCATGACCCAACGCGTTTCACAACATGATGACTGCAACTTTCGAAATATCTGCTGTAGTGATAGTATGGCAACCTACAGAGACGGCCCGATTGTGTAAGGGTATGAAATGTGTAGCTATGGCATTGGATCTCGCAGGTCCGGTGATTTTGGTTTTCACCTCCTGTGAATTGTAGCCGTTTGAAAGTTTTACTCACAATCCTGGCTCAAATAATCTCATTGTCTGTTTCCTGGAAGACTCTGAGCTTCCTAATCCCTTTCCAGTACATGAGTCTCATCGAGCACGATCCTATATAATCTATATCTCGGGATGTTTCTTACATAGTTGCCCCATTGTTTTTGGTTTTTTTTTGTTTTTTTTTACTCCTTTATCATAAAAACAACCCTGTATTTATTATTTAATGTCCCTATTGATGATCTCTGCAAAATATTCCCATTGGCCCTTTACCATTCTGAAAGTCATTGCAATGTTGTTTTAGAATACACTGAAGGATTACTCTTTATTTTTTGTGTAAACATGAATGCTTTAGCACAGTTTCAATGAAATGCAGGCACGGGACATAGGAATAGTGTTATTCAGTAACATGGCTGCATGGTTTGTGTAACTTCTGAACGTCAATGAGACATTTCTAGATTATCCTTACCTAGGAATATTCAAAGGAGCTTGTAAATTGCTGTGGGGCAAAAGTATTGGCTAGTGTAATTGGCCAAGTAAATGTTTTTAACAAATGGGTCGTAGAGTAACAATGATTGAAGTGTTGGCTTTTCTTACCCCCTTCCTGTGAACTATTTGTACTTCTATACTAGAAAACTTACTGTTTCTTTGTAAACTTTGTCGAGGTTTAAACTCCATATTGTGATAATTAGGTGTTGATTGCTGTGCTCTTCAGTCAAGTCTTTGTAGCAGCAGATAAATTGTGTTGACTTTGGCTGTAACACAGCTATACTTTATCATCCTATACATTGTCATAGATTGCCCATCCCAGATTTTGTGTAGGCATTGCCTGAGAACGATCTACTGCTTGTAGTATATAAACAAAAAAGGCAAAACCAAAGTAGTCATCTGATGGTGCATAATACAGCTTCAGAAAATTAAGAGGTGCACAAGTGTAATTATCATGTGCTGCCACTATATTAGGCCTATCACTAGGGGGCAGTGTTCCATTGCGGTCTATGGATGTCCAGGTTCTCATTTGAACTTAGACAAGTAAGCGATATGACAGCTCCCATTCCTTTACATGCAAATCGATTAAAGTTTTACAGTGCTTATGTTTTTGCAATGGTTAACAAAATATAAATACACAACCAAAAAAAAGCCAAGTGACTCCAAAAGCATTAGGTTTAGAAGCCAGGAGAGGCCACAACTTCAATGTTTTCCGAGACTTTGGAATAATCGCAGCAGTGAGATAAGTGTTCCCATTATCTCTAGGTTTGCAGCCTATGAAAGGCCTTTTCATGCTACCCCCTTCCTCGCCTCTCTCCGCTCTGATCCTGTTCTTTCTACTTAACATTCTTTCACCCCCCCCGCCTGAAGATCATTGGGCCTTGTTAAGTAGTTTGACATGTGCCGAAACCTTACCCATGTCATGAGTAGACCCTATATGTGGCCAGGGTCTTCTGTGGGGCCCCGAAGCCAGAAGATGAAAGTTTGTGTATACTTAGCCTGGTGACTGGAGCTTTGTGGTGTTTAGTGGTCAGTTGTATATTTGTTTTAAACCAATATATTTCAATTCACAGTCCTTTCCTAAAATGCCACCGCAGCATTTTTTTTTTTAAACATTTTTTGTAACTTTTCTTTTTTTTTTTTTGTGATTTTTGATTTTATTTTTTTGTTTTGTGACTTATTTTTTTTTTTCTTTTTGTTTTTATTTTTTGTTTGTGTTTTCCATTCACCCCTATCACAATTTATAAAGCGGTCAATGCATTTTTGTGACTGTAGTCAGAAGGTCTGTATCCAGGGTACAAATAAAATTGTAAGATATTAAATGGCAAAAAATGGGTGGGGGGGTTTATAAATGACAGCGCTAATCTTATTGGTTGCTTTTTTCCTTCGCCTCCTTTTTGTTTCTCTTTAGACATTTTATATGAGACAACAGGGTAGATCTACTAAAATGTAGGCGTTCATTTGACATTGCTTGTAATGATCAGGAACTTTGAATATTTCTTTGCTAAATTCGTGTCTTCGTTGCCATAGAAAGATTCATTCTGACTTTGGATAAACTTGCAGATAAGTTTTAACAGGAGATGCTGCCCATAGCTACCGACTAGATACAACCCATCGCTCTGTAGAAACGCGTTGTGCAATACGCATCCTCTGAGCCTTCAGCTGTGGCTCTTGACTTAGTACATGATAGAATCTGGTTGCTGTTGACAACACCTCTTGCCGTGCTGCCTTATAGTCCTCTCTACATATTAGCCCTTTCATAAGCCTCTCTTGGTTTTACTGATACTTTTGTTTAAGCGGTTTGTATAAAACTAATGGGCCGATCCAGAATTGTAGAGTAACCATTAAAATGAAGCAGTCGGCCTCTGCATAAATCACATTATAATATGAGGGGTGCAAATCAAATGAAAAACATTTTATGCATGGGAAAACACTGCTTTTTTTACTGCTGGATACAAATATGGATCTGCTTTAATGTTGTGCTGTCATTTGAGCTGAGCAAGGAAATATCACATTTCCACTTAAATTCTGTTTGCACAGTTTAAATTTACCTCCCTGGCTGTCCAATGTGATGAATCCAGAGTGAAAATAAGAGGAAAACAGGTGGAAAGTTACACCTGGGTAAAATCATCTTGATTTGCAGGGAAGGCAAATTCCATCTGCTGCAAACATCATTAGAGTTGAGAGGTGATGTCTCCTAGTACAAGTGTAAATAACTGTGTGATAGTAAAGCTGGTCAGTATCTGTGTAATAACATAATAGTATTAGAGATGAGGGGTGATCAATAACAGTGTAACAGTAACGCTGGTCAGTATCTGTGTAATAATAGAATGATAATATAATAGTATTAGAGATGAGAGGTGATAAAAACCAGTGTAATAGTAATGCTGGACAGTTTCTGTGTGCAATAAGCAAAAGCAAAGTAATTCTCCCTGCATGCATAGAATAGTATTAATTTGACTCCACCTGAAATTTAACATGGTTTTGCCCGGGTGTAACTTTCCACCTGATTTTCTCTTATTTTTAAACTCTGGATGCAATCTGATGTTTCTGAGACGCAGATCTGTACCTCTTCATGGCTTGTGGATCAGTGTTTTTGCCTATCCTCTGAAGGCAGGTTACCAGCTCATTTTTGGCTAGTTACATATGTATTTTACATGCTAATCCCTGGGTGTGCAGGCTGTGTCTTATAGTTCAGCAGTCGGCATATCAGAGAGATTTTTAGGCTGCACACAGAATTTGCATGGAAGGAACGCAGTGTTTTCCATATGGGCTGTTGCCTGCATAGTTTTGTTTCCGGTTCTTCGCACAGCACAGTGATTTGCAGAATTGTAATTTGTATAAACTCGCCCATAATCCGATCCCCACGACAAGCACTTTCTCTGTGGCGCTAGCCTCCGTGACCAGCGTGGCCTAATAAAGCTCCATCTCACGAGAGACTGATTACATGCCTTGTACAGGGGAAACATTCACCTATGAAGTTCTTTCTTTTTTACTTGTCTGAGCCATTACTGAATCTTATTGACAGTCACTTTGGATTATGCAAATAAGATCAATCTTATATAACTTTTTTTATTGTAACTTTTGTCTTCTGTACAGTTTTTATTGTTACCACGTTTTGTGTTTTATGAAATACTTAAAAGATAAATGTTTGTTAATAAAAAGAAACTAAATGAATAAAAGAACGTAGAATCACCATTTTCTACACTAAGTCTTGTCCAGTTTCATGTTTGTGTGATTATTATAATTTTTCTTTTAGGGGAATGAAGGGAGCAGGAAGACATGCGGCAAGCTTTACTAAGCTGTTTGGTTGCTATGGGCAACATCTCCACTTTCCAATCAGATTCTAGCTGACATTCCCTAGTATGTCATAGGAAAGTGACAGCTAGAATCTGATTGGTTGCTATGGGCAACGTCTCCACTTTTCCAAACCTGTAGCTTAATAAATCTGGCTTACAGACTGCGAGTTATAGAGGAAGGGGCAGGGTCTTAGCAGTACAGATTAGTGATGTGATGTGAGGAGGGGAATGGAGGCAGCAGGAAGACACAGACTGAGAGTTATATAGTGGAAGGAGCAGAGTCTCAGCAGTACAGAGCAGTGATGTGAGGAGAGGAATGGAGGCAGCAGGAAGACACTGACTGAGAGTTATATAGAGGAAGGAGCAGGGTCTCTGCAGTACAGAGTAGTGATGTGAGGAGGGGAATGGAGACAGCAGGAAGACACAGACTGAGAGTTATATAGTGGAAGGAGCAGAGTCCCATCAGTACAGATTAGGATTATTGTGAACCAAATACATGTATTAAAAATGGGTTTATGAGCACTAAAAAATTTTGTTGCACAATTAAGCATATGGGGTTTCATTGCACACAGTTTATAGAAAACATCTTTCCTCTCTCTTGCAGCTATGTGTAACTGTTTAGTTTGTGGTATGTGTGTTCCTCGCAACTGCTGGGAAATGTTTCAGGGTTTTTCACCTAACTAGCAATGATTATGGTGCTTGGTGACATTATAATACTAGGCACGTAATTAAAAAAAAATAAAAATAAAAAATAAAAAAAAGTTACTATGTTAAGTTGCGCATTCTAAAAATTCCTTATGCATGGTTTTCCATAACAAATCCAATGTAAAATGAAATATATTTGAGATAATTTGCTTAGATCAGCTGTAGAGGAAAGGGTTTTATACTAACGATACAAGTACTTAGAAGTTCACTCACAGCAGTGTGATTCTGAACGTTGTGTAACGGATACTTGGAGAGGAGTTTGGAAGTGGAGAATTCAGCTGCATCAGATGCTGTTGTGCTCACAATGAGTGAGGTGGGAGATGAGATGAGATTAGATGAATTATCATCTGAATATGTCCTGTTGTCTCCATGATACCAGCACAAAGCTACAGTCTATGGAATCTGTGACACAGTTGTTATCTAACCTGTTTCTTCAAGCTTTTGTGTCATAACTACCAGTAGCTCCAAGGCAGCCACATAGCGGTGGAGCTCCGGATTCACAGTTACGTAGTTTTCATCTTATGTATGCAATCTACATACAGAAATGGTACGTAGATAGCATAAATAAACTACTCTGCATGCGTAGCAGCTCAATTCTTAAAACAACGAACGTAAGAGGCCGGTATGATTAAAGATTTCATGCAGGGAGAATATTCTTATTTATTTTTCACACCTGGCTTATAAACTACAACAACAATAAGTATTAGCTCAGCTACACAGTGTAGGTATACACATCGTCAGACATCCCATAGTTCTTTCTAAATGGCATCACTTTTTCATCTCTTCAATTAATTAAATTAGTCTTGTTATTTTGTGATCTTAATTGTTAACCTGGAATTGATGAATACATACACTAGGTGGCGCTGTAACACTGGATCTGTGAAACTTTGAATGTTATTGTTAAACCACTGAAAGTAGGTTATATGACTTATTTTTTTTTTTATGGTTCTATATTTCAGGAACATGGATTTGCTTCCAATATGCTTTAAAGATGTTTATTACATTTATTACAAAGAAAAAACATCAGCAATATTTCTACAACTTGCACAACTACTGCAATTTCTAACTCACTTTATATAGGAGAAATAATGGCTCCTTGTGTATGATTATTACAAAAGCTTATTTATATAGTTCCACATATTGTATGAAGGTCCCTAATATGCACAATAGGGTTAATTTAATCAGCAGCCAATTAACCTACCAGCATGTTTTCAGAGTGTGGGAGGAAACCCACACAGACACAGGGAGAACATACACACTCCACATATTGTTTATTCCTTTGGTGATGATTACACAAAAAGCTTCCAGGCTGTTCCAAAGCGATGACCTTATTGTAAAAATAGGCCTGAATGTAAACAGTAGCCACAGAAATAACTTTCTCTATGGTCTCAGTCAGTGATTCAGCAGATGCGTCAATACTGCCGGACCGAGCCGAATCCTCCATTTGTCAAACCATGATTTTGCAGCAGTATATGGTACACCACCACATACACCACCAGATAGCCGTACCACATACACCACAATATATCTGTATCCGTTCCGTATAGTAACTAAGATATCTGTATCCGTACCGTATAGTAACTAAGATATCTGTATTCGTACCGTATAGTAACTAAGATATGCGTATCCGTACCGTATAGTAACTAAGATATGCGTATCCGTACCGTATAGTAACTAAGATATCCGTATCCGTACCGTATAGTAACTAAGATATCCGTATCCGTACCTTATGGTAACTAAGATATCCGTATGGAAAGGCGCTCTACCAATTCTGCATACCTAATCCCTGCAAGGGGAGGAGGGGAAAGGAATGTAGATTAAGGTGAGGGGCGGTGGTTCGGACGGACGCAGATCTGTGCGGAGAAGTTAAGGTCGGGTTCTGGACTCGTAAGAAGTGAGTTTACTCCCATCTTCCGTGGGGACATCCAGAACTCTGTGCACACAGAAGTCTGAGCACCGTATTCACACTTAAGAGTGAGACAGATCTGCACCTAACTCACTCATCCAGCCTCTAACCCCTACCCTACTTGGTCTACCGTAAGTTTTCTGACCCATCATTAAGTGGTGTGATTCCTCTTAAGTCAGGATGGTCACAATACACTCTGACTGGATGTCACAGGTGCATGCGCAGAACACAAATTCACCTGCAATTCAAACTGAGCACACGCAAAATAGAGAAAATCGTATCTTAGGATCCATCCCAAGGTCTGCAGCCAGTTCCCCAGGGTTACACCCACATACTGTAGCTAGAAACTAAAAATATTATATTCTAGAGATAATGGGACATGAGAGGAAGATCAGTGTTGCTGCAGTATTCAGGATAGACTAGATTATGGAATTATTGAGAAAGAGAAAGCTAGACAGGAAAAGGTTACAGTAGTCAAGGTGGGAGAGAGTGGATTAGAGTTTAGCTAATGTCACCAGCCCAAAACTAAGCACAAAAGAGGAGCAGCTAATACAGACTGACATAGTGCCCTACACCAGGACTGAATATAGTAAAGACTTGATCTGTGACCAGTAGAAAGCTCAGGCAGCCAATTAACCTACTAACATGTTTTTGGCATGTGGGAGGAAACCGGAGCACCTGGATGAAACCCACACAGACACGAGGAGAACCTACAAACTCCACAAAGATAAGGCCTAGTCCGGTAATCGAACTCATCAACTCATTGTTGTGATTCAGAAGCTCTAACCACTTGAGCATGGATGTGTATATATTGAGGCTTATGGACCCCAACGCATTCCACTTCTTGGATTTGATCCATTTTTAAACAGACTGTGCACGTTAACCACCGTGACATTAAATAAATATAACAAACGTTTAAATGTTCCCCCCTGCCCACCTGGCAGAGTTTTTGGGGAGCAGAAGGGAAGTTCTGTATGTTTAATAATATCTGGAGTGCGCATTCATATATATAACAATTTATTTGGTACCAGAAAGCAGCCTACACTCTCCTAACATCGCACACAGTCAAATCAAATAATAAGGTCTAATGTCCTTTGCGGGACTTAATTAATCCATTTTCTTTGTCTCATTAATTAATATACACTCATACTTAACTGGCCGGGTAATTGACTTTGTATGAAATTAACCTTTGTGTGTGTTTTACTGAGTGTGTGTTTAATCACAAGGTAATTTGCGATGCAACAGCTATTGATGTGAATAGACATCTTCTTTGTACAGCACTACATTATAGGATTGTGCTATACCATGCATAATAACAGGCATGTAGCTATCTAATGTCAGCTGTAATTGTAGGCAATGCAGACACAATGTATAACAGCACAGGTAGGTACACTGACAATAGTTCTACATTCAGCAATCCTGGTACCTGCTGTGATATTCACTGTTCCCGATACCCTCTGTACCCTTGCTCGGTGTTCTGCTGAGTTACCCCGGATATTGGTTAAGGTTAGAAATCAGTATTAGGGTTAGGGTTAGGATCACTATTCATGTAATGCCAAACAGACATGTTACCATTACAATATTCGATTAGACAGGCGTTACACTAATAATTAAGGCGGAATCAAGAAAAATGGTGTGCTTTAAAATAGAAATGCCTATAAAAAAATCTAAAGGATATCATAAACATAAAACCATCTAAATAAAGTGCAATCAATATGTGATAAATACAGTCAACAACAACAAAATATAGACATCTGATCTAGTGACAGATATGTAATGATATAAGATGTTATATAAGATTATATTATTATTATTGTTGTTGATTGTATTTATCACATGTTGATTGCACTTTATTTAGATAGTTTTATGATTGTGATACACTAATTGATTTTTTTTTATAGCCATTTCTATTTTAATATCATTTTTATTTCGTTCACGGCGCTTAGCACACCATATTTCTTGTTTCCACCTGTTATTTGTTGTGAGTAAAAGTGGAACTCACTTATGTGGTTACGGCAGCCTTGATAAATACAGTCAACAACAACAAAATATAGACATCTGATCTAGTGACAGATATGTAATGATATAAGATGTTATATAAGATTATATTATTATTATTGTTGTTGATTGTATTTATCACATGTTGATTGCACTTTATTTAGATAGTTTTATGATTGTGATACACTTAATTGATTTTTTTTATAGCCATTTCTATTTTAATATCATTTTTATTTCGTTCATGGCGCTTAGCACACTATATTTCTTGTTTCCACCTGTTATTTGCTGTGAGTAAAAGTGGAACACACTTAGGTGGTTACGGCAGCCTTTACTTTAGAGCTTTTAGTAGTTAGGGGCCAGATTTACTAAGCTGCAGGTTTGTAAAAGTAAAGATGTTGCCCATAGCAACCAATCAGATTCTAGCTGACATTCTCTAGTCTATAATAGGAAAGTGAGAGCTAGAATCTGATTGGTTGCTATGGGCAACATCTCCACTTTTCCAAACCCGCAGCTTAGTAAATGTGGCTCCTAGAAGTTAAAAGCGCCTGAGGGTTCGAACCCATTCTTTTGTTGCGCTAATAATTGTCTGATAGTAAAATGCTGATCAGTGAACGCTGCCAACAGTTTAGTGCCAACATGTGTACTATCGGCAATCAGATCATCAGAAAGGCAAACCACAGCCAAATAATATTATATACGCTCCTTCCCTTACTAACATCCCTCTTCTCCTGTGCAGACCAGACAGTGCGGCCGATAACTTGTCACGTAAATACTAGGAAATAAATTCTCAATAAGATTGTCGGGAGCAAATACCAATATCTGGGGCCAGGAAAGACATCAGAGACCGTCTCTGCACCGTAAATAATAGCTCTTGTTTCTTATTCCCAATCCTTAGTGCTGGGAATCCCCCCCTGGTGTGGTGTCATCGCCAGGTAATTATGTCATTAGACTTCTTTCCTGGCAAAACACCAATAATAATGTTCATTGGGGCTTCACTGGTCTTACAATACAACAACCTGCACAACAAAACATTACTAATGATGCTTACATAGCTTGTTTCAGACATTTTTATTGCAAATGCGTTGGCTCATTACTCAGTATTTATCTGCAGATTCAAAATAAAGAAATGAATAGAAATGTTCAGATATTAAAGTATTTATTATTCCATTTTCTGAGGAAACTTACACAAAATGATACTAATTATCAAAGATAATAAACGATGAGTAAAGACCGTCAAAATGAAAGGCGGCCGAACTCCACGCCAGTCCTGCGCCTCACCCATCCCCCGCAGTGACGCGTGCTTTCTAACACACTCGCCGTCAGTAAGGATCCGCTACAACCACGTAACATCTGCCGCCAAAAGGACCGGGCGCCACTACACAAACGTATAATGGTGAGGAGCGACGTTAGCCCTTTATATGCATTACACATGAAAGCATTTATTTTCTCTTTCCCATTTTATTGTAAACCATATTATTTTTCACAATGAGAAAAGGGAC
>WWET01003251.1:13641-25862 GCA_011038615.1 Limnodynastes dumerilii | reverse complement strand
ATAATAATAATAATAATGATGATGTAGTAATAATAATAATAATAATAATAATGATGTAGTAATAATAATAATAATAATAATGTAGTAATATTATTAATAATAATAATAATAATAATGATGATGTAGTAATAATAATAATAATAATAATATAATAATTAATTATAAAGATGTGTCTGTCTGCAGTACAGGACAGACAGGTTTTGGTTCCAGTATCCCCCATGACTCTCTCATGGCGTCACAGCCCGCTCTGTACCTGTGACGATCTTCATATCTGAGCTGTTCAGCCATAGGGTCCTATAGTTCTGTATACTGTCATACCCTCCAACTGTAGCTATTTAGCAGGCACAGTACCGTTTTTTAATGGTCTGTACCGGCTACAAATGCTCTTGTATCGGATTCTGGCCCAGCAGTTCCCTTCCCTCCTATACTCACCTTCCAGTCCTGCAGCATCTGATCAATATAGCAGAGCAGCGGGGACAGACTCCTACACTTCTGCTATACAGGTGGGGACAAGACCTTCTCCTGTGAGTTCTTAGCTCATATGGGGGTCTATTTACAAAGATCATTTTAATGCGATAGGGCTAGTTTTCACTTCAAAACTGGTCCTATCGCATTAAAGTGAAGTGTCACATATTTCTAAAATGCCGGAGAGGAGTTTTACACTCTGTTCCCGGCGCCAGACTAACGCCAGCTCAGGCTGGCGTTAGTGGTAAGTATTCTGGTGATGTCCCCATATACCCCTCTTTTCCTCCCCCTGTTATTAGGGGGAGGAAAAGAGGGGTATGTATGGGGAGACCGCCGGAATATATAGCAATATTGCCCGAAAAAAAAAAAGTTTTAGAAGTTTTAAAAAAAATCTATAAAAAACATAGAAAATAATAAATAAATATTTAAACTCTCCTGTCTGCGTGACCCGTCTAGCTGCATCTGTCCAGTCCCAGCATGAATACACTGCACATGTAATTTCAAAGTGCCTAATAGTGATTGACAGGGGACGGGGCTTAATGACACGATTTGCATAAATCGCACCGTTAAGCCCCGCCCCTTGCAGGCATCAATCGCTTCCCTCTGGGAATTCCGCAAACCTGATTTTACATGTTATCATACATGCAAATGAGAGCTGATTAAAGCCACTCCTCTTTATGGGACAAGCCACACCCCTTTCACAGACATGGCACCCCAGTCCCCAGGTGTCCCTATTTTCCATAAAAAAATGTTGGAGGGTATGTACTGTGTGCTGGATTAGTCAGTACCATAATACTGGCTCATATATTGCCTTGAACCCTTGTAACTCTGGTACAGGCCAGATATAAGGGGTCTGACTGATCTTTGTGGTGACATAACCCATTGATCAGTGACGTCAGGGGAAGCTCTGGTGGGTCACAGATGCCGGGAGATCTAGTTAATGATTCCGGATGGTCGTCATCACCACAGCTCCTTATCTCAGTCTTCGTGGCATCACTGGATGTGAAATCAATGACTGGCTGTGAATAGCACAGGGAAAATCATTGCCATTGTCTTCTAGACCCAGGGAGCAGAGTAGATGCAAGGAAAGGGTTAATGTACCCCAATGTATCAGAGAATGACATGTTCTCTGTCTTTACATGCAACAGGGGTCCCCAACCAGTACAAAGACCTGGCCCGGATTCACAACCCTGGAATTTTTCACATACGTGACTAATTTTCCAATTCTAGCTTCTAAGCATGTGTAGTACCTATTTTACGCAATCTACGTAGTGTTTCGTTACGTAGATTGCATACATGTGGTATTTACAGGCTGCTTGTACACAATCTACGTAACGAAACGCTACATAGATTGTGTAAAATAGTTAGAACAAGGAAGAGGGGGGGGGAGACCGCGCCAGATCAAAATTATTACAAATAAGTCAGGACAAGGGTGCTGCAAATTGTGGTTTAAAGCTAAGAAAGCCAAAAAATACACAAAAGAATGACATTACCTACGCACCCTTATGTTTTTACAATAAGGGAGTGGTAAAAGCCGCTTAACAGCGCACACCTTTTATAAAGAGACAGGCAGGTTGTGGATTTTAAAACTTCCAAATTTTATTAGAACATCTTAAATCTTAAATAAAGAAATCAAATTCTTAGTGACTAATGATTTGAACAGGCGAAATAAGCATATAATAAATAACAGTTGAAACAGCAAAAAGCAATATTTGCCATATAATGCACAAAAAAAAGGAAAAAAAAGAGAAAACAGCAATGGAGGTTGCTAAAGTGGCCCTAATCGATAGTAATATGCTTACCCTAAGGAAATCTAGTGTCCTCACGGGCACGCTTTGCCCTTTCGGGTCCATACACTTACCCTCCCTTGCTTCCCTTTCTGTAGCAAACCTCAGTTATGGCTGCACAATTGCAAACAAATGATCCGGAAATAAAGTAGCACGATAGTCAATTTGATGTTGGCGGAGGAAAAAATCAAGGACCTAACACGCGTTTCGCCTTGAACCACAGCTTTGTCAAAGGTACTGGACAATTTGGATCAGATGGATCTTAAATACCGGACGTGACCGATCGGAAACTGGTTCTAGTAAAAGTTAGAAACAGATGCACATATTAAAAAAAACTAAAGAACACACAAAATGACATAGTATCTTAAAACGGTGATAGCAATTCAATGTTATATATAGTAGGAAACATAGGACGTATTTCCATTGTGGTGACACCAAGTCTAACAGGTAAATCCACCTGGTTTCTTTGCATAATAGTTGCTGGTTAAGATCACCATCTCTTAGGGTAGGTGTTTTTTTCCAATACAAACACTTTTAAGCCTTGTGGGTTAGCGTGGTGTACTTTTAAAAAGTGTCTGGCTATAGGGGTTAGCATTTTTTGTTTTTCATAGTTAGAGGGAGAATTCTTAATATACCTAATATGCTCTTGGAGATGCAATTTTAAAGATCTAATGGTTTTACCCACATATCTGTAATTGCAATTGCATACTAGACAGTAAATTACCCAGTTAGTAATACAGTTGGCATAGTGGGAGAATTTATGAATTTTGCCAAAACGATCGTAAATTTCTTTTGTATTGCAGATATATGAGCAAAGAGTACAAGACCCACAGGGAAAACAACCTGGATATTTGTCTTTTTTGTTAGGGACTGGGGAGAAATAACTCTGGGTCAGATTGTCCTTAAAGTTCCTGGCTCGTCGCCAACCCCTTGGAATGTGTGTGTTAATCACACTATTTAATACCTCAACTGATTTTAAAATCGAGATATGTTTATTTAATATCTGCTGTATTTCAGAAGATTGTGCACAGTAATTAGTAATAAATCTGATAGCTTGTGTGTTGGTTTTTCTTCTTTGAGGATAAATAAGACTCTCACATTTGGTCTTAAGGGCTGTATGGTATGCTGAAGTCAGTATTTTGTCACTGTGTCCTCGTTTTGTCAGCTCCTTTGCACTAAATTGGAAACATGATTGTGTTGAACAATTTCTGCGAAAGCGCAGATATTCTCCCTTAGGGATATTGTTAATCACGTTACAGTGATGTGCGCTATCACTATGCAAGATGTTACTTGTTGCAGTAGTTTTGCGAAATAGATCTGTACGTATTTTGCCATCCACCAGAATTGTTAGTTCCAAAAAATCTATATGAGATTGACTCTTGGTCATTGTCAGTTTTAAATTGGAGTCGTGAGTTTTCCAATAAATTCCTCTAACAGTACAGAGTCTCCCTGCCACAACATGATGATATCATCAATGTAGAGGAGCCACACGAGAACAAGGGATGTATATGTCTCGTGTGACTCCGCAAACACAAAATCTCTCTCCCACCATCCCCAAAAAAAGGTTCGCAAATGTTGGGGCACATGCTGTCCCCATCGCCGTGCCCAGCAATTGCAAATAAAATTGCCCATCAAAAATAAAATAATTCTTTGTTAAGACAAAATGTAGGAGTTTCAAAATAAAATCATTATAGGGATCTTCTGGACCTTCATTAAAAAAATACTGGATAGCATTAATTCCCTGCTTATGTTGAATACTAGTATAAAGTGATTCAACATCCAGGGTGACAAGCCAAGTGTCACCCTGGACCTGGATGTCATTGAGGTAGGTCAGTAAATCTGTTGTATCACGAATGAAAGATGGTAAACTAGCCACAAGAGGTCGTAGGTGGAAGTCAACATATTTGGACGCATTATCTGTCAGGGTAAGCATATTACTATAGATTAGGCTCGGGGTCACCACAATGGAAATACGTCCTATTTTTCCTACTATATATAACATTGAATTGCTATCACCGTTTTAACATACTATGTCATTTTGTGTGTTTATTAGTTTTTTTTATATGTGCATCTGTTTCTAACTTTTACTAGAACCAGTTTCTGATCGGTCACGTCCGGTATTTAAGATCCATCTGATCCAAATTGTCCAGTACCTTTGACAAAGCCGTGGTTCAAGGCGAAACGCGTGTTAGGTCCTGGATTTTTTTCCTCCGCCAACATCGAATTGACTATCGTGCTACTTTATTTCCGGATCATTTGTTTGCAATTGTGCAGCCATAACTGAGGTTTGCTACGGAAAGGGAAAGCAAGGGAGGGTAAGTGTATGGACCGAAAGGGCGAAGCGTGCCTGTGAGGACACTAGATTTCCTTAGGGTAAGCATATTACTATCGATTAGGGCCACTTTAGCAACCTCCATTGCTGTTTTCTCTTTTTTTCCTTTTTTTTGTGCATTATATGGCAAATATTGCTTTTTGCTGTTTCAACTGTTATTTATTATATGCTTATTGCGCCTGTTCAAATCATTAGTCACTAAGAATTTGCTTTCTTTATTTTTAAGATGTTCCAATAAAATTTGGAAGTTTTAAAATCCACAACCTGCCTGTCTCTTTATAAAAGGTGTGCGCTGTTAAGCGGCTTTTACCACTCACTGCTTATTGTAAAAACATAAGGGTGCGTAGGTAATGTCATTCTTTTGTGTGTGAAATAGTTACTAGGCATGCGTAGTAGCTAGAATCGGAAAATTAGGCACGTGTGTGAAAAATGACAGGGGCGTGAATCCAGTCCACTGCCTGCTGGGGGAAATCATTCCGGAAGCCGTTATCTGGTAAGTGATAAGCCAACAGCACAATGTACCATTATTGACAGGATTCGAGTTTAGATAAAGTTTATTTCGCCACAGACAACACTGTGGAAGTTCTAATCTCCGCAACCTGACATTCACTCAACCCGAGGGACCTGCTGTGATAGCTACTGTTCCCGATACTTGTGAGGTTATAAACACCCTGCGCTCTACTGTGCTTCACTAGCTAGTGGTTACAGTTCGGGTTTAGGAATTAGGTTTTGGTTAAGGAATTAGGATTAGAGTTAGGATTAGGGATGGAATAAAATTTTGGATTAGGGTTAGGAATTAGGGTTAGGGTTAGGATTAGAGTTAGAGGACCAGATTCACAGATAAGTGTGCAATAAGTACGTGCGGATTCTCAAATATACGCACCTAAGTGGCAAAACAACTCCCATGATGCTCCCTTGTACTTACGGATTTTAGCTGACTTCCGCGTCCGTAGGGCGTATCTTTGTGCGGATTTTGCTATCAGCAAACCACACTTGTCATTCATTACGCACCAGCCACATTGTACGTGAGACAGGTGTCAGAAGGGGCGGTATGAAAATATAGAATTAATAGAAGTGAATGGGGATTTATAGCTTTTCTATGAAATTAGTGGATGAAGTGACGGTATGGCGTACCCCGTATACCCATCACTCCGAGCACTGAATTAAGGTAGTGTCCAGAATACGGAAGTGCCGTACATGCGAGAGATTCCATTACCCTTACAGCAACGGAATATGGGATCGCACCGGACTAATAAGGACTTACAAGGACTGTGCATTCTTCCCTTTGGATACAGCCCATTATCTCTATCTCATAACTACTATTGGGACACAGGTTTGTGACAGCATCACTAAGAGCCTGCCAGCCACAGACTGCACCTCCTAAAAATGTCCCCCTCAAGACCACCCCCTCTAATCAGCAGGACCAGGTGGGAGGAATTCCTGCTCCCAATATTTAGCCGCCCCGCTGTTGTGTTGCCCACAGTTTTGCAGCATCTCTAATGCTAGGACACACAATGATGGTCTATTGGAATTATATTACAGTATTGCAGGAATTGTACCTGCCGGATATTTCCTCATCCCATTATATACTGGAATACAAATGCCTTGTTACAATCATAGTAATTGCTGTGTAAGATGATAGGAATAGACGCTACTATTAACATTTCTGGTAATAGTGATAAAAATAACAGCGGAAATCGGTCACAAGCTCCGTGTAACCTAGCGAGGCCAATGTTTATACCAGAGACCCGTAAATACTGCAGTATTGCCGCTTTGTGTCCTGTGTCCCCATTTATCTGCAACAAGGGGTTAGATTTATTAAACTGCAGAAAAAGAAAGCGGGAGATGCCCATAGCAACCAATGAGATTCTAGCTCTCGTTTTCCTCTCATTTTTACAGACTAGAGAATGGGATCTAGAATATGATTGGTTGCTATGGGCAACATCTCCATTAGTCCTTTTCCAAAGTTTAGTGGATTTAGACCATAAATAGACCTGGCCTTCATGCACCTGTTTGCAGTAACCGATAAACTGATCTGAGTAACCACCATTTTGTGTAACACAAATAGTCTCTTTAAGGATTGCGCTGAATATCGCCAGGAAAGTAACTTTTTGTTATGTGTTGTGTTTATTTCCAGGATGGGCGCACAGCGTTACACATAGCCGCAACCCACTCTAAGGAGGAGATTGTAAGACTTCTACTGGCGAAGAAGGCGGAGCCAAACCTGCCCGGAGGGGTAAACGCTCTATAAATCACTGTATTCATATTTCTTTTCACTGACGTATTCAGATGTATTTCTGTTTTCTATTCCACCTCCTATAGTATATTCATAGTAATTGTTTCATTGTATAGTATAGTATCTTCCGCAATATCCAGGACAGTCCTGAAATTCGTGCATTCCTTCCAGTATTCCGGGAGAGCCGGCAAATACCCCGCAGAGGGTTAGAGGCCCATGGTTTCATGCAAACCACGGCCTCAATTCCTGTCCCCCTGCCTGGCAACACTGGTATCCTAGCAACTTGCGTCATCAGGCCCCGTCCCATCCCTAGTAAACCTAAAAAAAAGGGGTAATTAATAGTCAGAGGCGGGGCTTAATGACGTTATTTGCATAAATCATGCCATTAAGCCCTGCCCACTGTCTCGGGAGATCCCGGAGGGAAGCCATAGATGCCAACAGAGGGTGGGGCTTTTAAAAGTTGCCAACCCTGATATATAGGGGCCTGTTTGGAGTAGAAGTTCTATGCACTATATATGTAATATGGGGTCTGTATTGTGTACCCTCTATGTTCCGCCAGATGAAGGACCAGCTGCCTCTTCATTACACAGCGCAGCGGATCAGTGGGGCCATTAATGTCATTCAAACCTTACTGAAAGCCTCTCACAAGGATGCCCGGCTCACCCGGGACAAGGTACCGTGACCACGAAGATGAACAGATGGAGATCACATGACCCTAGTTAGGAGAGATTGCATGACCCTGGTTACAAGAGATCACATGACCCTAGTTAAAAGAGATCACATGACCATAGTTAATAGAGGTTGCATGACCCTGGTTATGAAACATCACATGACCTTGGTTATAAGAGATCACATGACCCTAGTTAGGAGAGATCACATGATATGACCCTTGTTAGGATAGAGCGGAGTATATGATAATGGTGGGCCAGATCTAGACCTGTACGTGTTCCGTCCAAATGGACGTCTGATAGTCCGCATGTAAGAGGGAATTGATCTCCCCTGTTATCCCCCCTCTAATGGGCAGACTTTGCAACACTTACACTGCCAACCTTAAGTCTCCCATGCGGGTCATTCGTGACCACTGTAAGCCAGCCCATAAATAGTGCAGATGTTACAGTTGAGCTTTCTTATCCAAGAGGCTTATTGCACGGAGGTCTGGGTCAGGTCCAGTATATATAGATGGAATATAGATGGATACATGGTATTTATAGATTGATTATAGATGGATAGATGGTATTTATAGATGGATTATAGATGGATGGATGGTATTTATAGATGGATTATAGATGGATATATGGTATTTATAGATGGATAGATGGTATTTATAGATAGATTACAGATGGATGGATGGTATTTTTAGATGGATCATAGATGGATAGATAGTATTTATAGATGGATAGATGGTATTTATAGATGGATAGATGGTATTTATAGATGGATTAGAGATGGATGGATGGTATTTATAGATGGATTATAGGTGGATAGATGATGTTTATAGATGGATTATAAATGGATAGATGGTATTTTTAGATGGATCATAGATGGATAGATGGTATTTATAGATTGATTATAGGTAGGTGGATGGTATTTATAGATGGATTACAGATGGATAGATGGTGTTTATAGATGGATTATACATGGATAGATAGTATTTATAGATGGATTATGGATGGATGGTATTTATAGATAAATTATAGATGGATGGATGGTATTTATAGATGGATTATAGATGGATGGATGGTATTTATAGATGGATTATGAATGGATAGATGGTATTTATAGATGGAATATAGATGGATACATAGTATTTATAGATGGATTATAAATGAATAGATTGAATATAGATGGATAGATGGTATTTATAGATGGATTATGGATGGATGGTATTTATAGATTAATTATAGATGGATGGATGGTATTTATAGATTAATTATAGATGGATGGATGGTATTTATAGATGGAATATAGATGGATACATAGTATTTATAGATGGATAGATGGTATTTATAGATGGATTAGAGATGGATGGATGGTATTTATAGATGGATTATAGATGGATAGATGGTATTTATAGATAGATAAATGGTATTTATAGATGGATTATAGATGGTATTTATAGATGGATAGATGGTATTTATAGATGGATGGATGGTATTTATAGATTGATTATAGATGAATAGATGGTATTTATAGATGGATTATAGATGGATAGATGGTATTTATAGATGGATAGATGGTATTTATAGATGTATAGATGGTATTTATAGATTGATTATAGATGGATAGATGGTGTTTATAGATGGATTATAGATGGATGGATGGTATTTATAGATTTATTATAGATGGATGGATGGTATTTATAGATTTATTATAGATGAATAGATGGTATTTATAGATGGATTATAGATGGATGGATGGTATTTATAGATGGATAGATGGTATTTGTAGATGGTATTTATAGATGGATAGATGGTATTTATAGATGGATAGATGGTATTTGTGGATGGATTATAGATGAATGGTTGGTATTTATAGATGGATTATAAATGGATAGATGGTATTTATAGATGGATCATAGATGGATGGATGGTATATAGATGGATAGATGGTATTTATAGATTGATTATAGATGGTATTTGTAGATTGATTATAGATGGTATTTATAGATTGATTATACATTGATGGATGGTATTTATAGATGGATTATAGATGGATGGATGGTATTTATAGATGGATTATAGATGGATAGATGATATTTATAGATAGATTATAGATGGATAGATGGATTATAGATGATATATGGTATTTATAGATGGATTATAGATGGATGGTATTTATAGATGGCATATACATGAATAGATGGATTATAGATGGATGGATGGTATTTATAGATTGATTATACATGAATAGATGGAATATAGATGGATAGATGGTATTTATGGATGGATTATAGATGGATAGATGGTATTTATAGATTGATTATAGATGGATACATGGTATTTATAGATGGATTATACATGAATAGATAGATTACAGATGGCTGAATGGTATTTATAGATGGATTATAGATGGTTAGATAGTATTTATAGATGAATTTTGCTCATTTGTAAATTATTCTATTCCCAGGATGGCTGCATCCCTCTGTTCTTAGCCGTGGAGTCCGGGAATCTGGGTATATGTAAGGAGTTCCTGATGTCTCACGCTGACGCACAGCTAAAAGCCACCAGCAAAGTAAATGTTGATTTTATTCTTCTTCTTCAGGGTTGCGGACTTCTCAGTTCTTCCATCTAGGAGATCTCAGAGGAAAGAACTTGATGTCAGTATGGGGGGTGGGACTTAATTATATGATTTACGCAAATCATGTCAATAAGCCACCTCCTGTCAATCACTGCTGCAATTCCCATAGTGTTTAGGGGGTGGGTGGGACTTGATGACGAAAATCACATCATAATATCCCGCCCATCTCTAGTAACAGCAGAGATTTCCATAATCAGAGTCAATTGGAAGGACTTGCAAGAGATTTGCCGACTCTCCCAGGATCCCGGGAGAACTGCCTTAACTTCGTGAGGGACTGAGTGACTGGATGCTCGGAGGGACTGAGTGACTGGATGCTCGGAGGGGTGATCTGTAGTGATTATGTTTTTATACAAGGGACCGCTGTCACCAGTTTTCCATTTAAACCCACTTTTAATTTCCCTGTGAGTTCAAACTGGCTGGGATTTCGATTGCATATGTCTCGAAGAGGCATAGCAATCGATCCATGGAGCACCGAATGCTCCGTGGTCCTAAAAGTAGTAAAAAAAGTAGTCCCCCACTCCTTTCCCTAACCCTAACCCTCCCGTCTCACTAATCTAACCCTCCCTTCCTGGCAGCCTGACCCTAACCCTAACCTCAACCCTAATCCAAACCCTAACCCTACAGAGATAATTTACTTACCTGTTCCAGGTCCGGTGATAGCAGCGGCGGAGGTGCGGTGGAGGGATTTCGTGCATTGCAAAAGTGAATGTGTGAAGCATGCAGAACGGCTTACTCACCCATTCATTTAAAAAAGTATAAAACGGTAACTATATGAAAAAGGGACATCCGAAAAGGAACTTTCGGATGTCCCTTTTTGGAAATTGAGAGTTTCGTTATGGAGAGTGTAACCGCCCAAAATTGTGGTGCAAACCTAACTTGGGGTCAGAATGAATTTAACTAGCACTGGTGGAACCAAAGAGGGGGGACCTGGGCACCCCCCAACCATGATTCCTTCCAGGTCTTGACCTGTCAGCAGCAGGACTGGTTGCCCTTGGGGACGATCCTTATCCAATGTGTTTCCAATCCAACCTCGTTGGTCAAACATTGGATGAGTGTCCTTAAAAATCCCCCAATCAAATGTGTGCGCTCCAGCAACGGCTTTGTCCAATTCCTCTCTCGGGGCTGTATGCAGACTACCGAATAACATATACCTCCGGTGTTTAGCGTTTTTCCTATTGCGCATGCGTAGTACGATTTTTACGTTATCTACGTATCTTTTCCTTACATGGATTGCGTAAATGCAGTCGGAAAAAATGCTAAACATCGGACGCATATATTATATGTCCGGGAGTCTGCATACGGCCCTTGGTTCTGATGTCATGCAATGCCACCTTGGTGTGCTCCAGGATTGTGTAGACAGTCCGGTCTTGGACATCTGGACACATTTTGCAGCTCAGGTGTCTGAGAAATTGATGTGATAATTACCCTCTGATTGATGTGCGCAGCCTTTAACATGTCAATATACCGCCTGTCAATAACAGAGATATGGTGACTGCGCACTTCATGCCTGTTGTAGAAAGCGAGACGTAGAGGTGGCTAAACTCCTGCTGGAATATGGAGCCCCCGTGGACCATCAGAATGTGAGTACCAACATGGCTGCAATTATGGCCACTGCATTAATAACTGCCTCCAAAATTGGTGACACAATCCTTATTGGCAGACTGCAAGAGGGGTGGAGTTTAGAGAACTGTGGGTGGAGTTGCAATCAAAGGGGTGTGTCTGTCTGGAGCAGGATGTTGTAAAATCAGGGATGGAATTTATTTTCTCCGGATTGGATTCTAAGCTTTATGCAGAGTATAAGAGTAACAACCAACACATTTGCATGCGCATGAGCCACAACATTATCCCCAAAACGGAGTACAACCGACCAATGTTGCGCTCTGTGTGGATATCAGCCCCCTGCACGGGAACGTGCCCATCCTCCATGCATAGGAGATACATATATGGGTTGGGCATCAGCATGTAAATTGTACAGGAAGCCATTAGGAACAATTCAGTGTTCTGCATGGAAGGGTTTCCGTGCGGTATACTTTAGGTAGGGTCCAGGCAGTGGATCCACAATCTGCATGTGGGAGTGCCCAGGGGGAGTGTCCAGGGCAGTGTG
>WWET01003250.1:139114-150788 GCA_011038615.1 Limnodynastes dumerilii | reverse complement strand
CACATACATGCACACACACATATACACACACACACAAACAATACATACATACACATACATGCACACACACATATACACACACACACAAACAATACATACATACACATACATGCACACACAAATATACACACACACACAAACAATACATACACATACATGCACACACACATATACACACACACAAATAATACATACACATACATGCACACACACACATATACACACACACAAACAATACAAACATACACATACATGCACACACATATACACACACATGAATAGATATACATACACACACACATATGAAAGTCTACTTACCTATCCAGGGATTTCTCTATCTGAGCAGCTCCACAGTCACACAGATCGGAGGCTGTGATCATGTGGTGTAGGTGGGCTGGGGCCACAGAGCTGCAGCAGTCAGGACCAGCTACATGTTATGAGTGTGGACACATCCAGCCCATTCACATAACACACTCACAGACTGTAAGCACAGCCAGAATTATGTGTCTGCAGCTGCTCTATGGGAAGCAGCTACAGTCAAAGTGGGAAGGGCCTGTCTTTCCCTGCTCTCTGCGCAGCACCAGTGCGGTCCTGTGCCAGGCTCCCAAGCTGGCCCGGGCCCGAGAAATTAGACCCCCCCCTCTTAAGCCCTGCTTATCACTACATTAGAGCAATGTACCTTCATATTATCATTTAGGAAGTGGTTTCTTTGCTTCCTGACATTATGGACTGACATCAGTAAGAGGCTGTTTGACCAGTGTAATTTTTAATGGGTGAAGGGTGTGAAATGCACAAATGTCTCATAAACAAGGGATGTCTCAGTGTGTTATCACCATAACAGAGAGGAAAGGATCTTTATTGGTGTCTGGTTGGTCAGCTATCTGTCAAATTCTTCCCATGTTATGTTTCCTATAAAAATATTAGACCAAAATATTTCTTATTCTCTTTTACTTTACGGTCTCTTTTTCTCTGCTGACTTGAAATCGCTTTCACTTATATTGTGTGCTCATTAGGTTTTATGTTCCAGAATCTCTGATGGCTTAGTGGACAGCTTGAACTGAGGTGTGCAAGAGTTGTTCATCTTTAATCAGAAAGCAATGAAAATAATTATCATAAAACATGTAATATCGTACTTGAATGAATTTTGTTACTCTCCGTGACTATAAAAAGACACTGTGATATTAAAAACAAATTGAAACATTAGCCTTTTGTGCCGTATAACGTACTGTATATCATGGTAAATTGGTTTTATTGGTTCCTTCTAAAATGAATTAAACTAATTAATATGTGCATAATGCAGCATAAGGTGTTTATACTTTTATTTTATTTTACACAGATAAAGTAAAAATATTAATAAAGGTTTGTAGAAAAGAATGTTAATGTTACTTTTATTTTGGTTCATTATAGTGGAGAAAAAAAATCAATAATACTATAATAACTGGTTTCTTGATACATTTACACATATACTTTAAAAAAAATCTAAATCAATGATGATAGAGAAATGTCAGTTATAGTTAAATGAGGAGAAGAAATATTGATTTTGTTTTTGACTTTTTTCCTTACCTTCATAAAACACTTTATATAACATTTTCCCTAAGTGCAGCTGTTTCTTCCCCTTTTATCTAAAGGAAATATGAATCTTACATGAAAATAAACTCAAATAAATAAACTTTTATCTTTGTCCTGTCAATCTAATGTAAGAGTCTACCCTTGGCTGACCAGGTTAAATGACTGAGTTTTCTCCAGTTTGGTAATTAATTAAAACCTGGTTAAAAATTTGGCTGAAAAAATTCTGAATGCAAAACTTGGCAGCTTTATAGCTAAATCCAGGGCAGCATTGTTAGGTCTAAATTAGTCAATGCCACAACTTAGGTGCTTTTGGTGCACTACATTGCCAAACGGCTGACAACCTGTCCCTCTCCTAAATACGGTAGACAATAGTTTGAGACACAATAATGACACAGAGACTAAAGGCCAGAATTACTACGTTGTGGGAAAGAAAAAGGGGAGATGGTGCCCATAGCAACCAATCAGATTCTACCTGACATTCAGTAGTATGTAATAGGAAAGTGAGAGCTAGAATGTGATTGCTATGGGCAACATCTCCACTTTTCCTGTCCTGCAGCTTAGTAAATCTAGGCACTAGAATTGTGTTTATAAAAGGGGGCATATTTTTATTAATTAGTTCTCCAATTGGAATTGGTGAGTATGATTTTATTGGTCACCATCCTGTTACCACAACTCTAAACCAAGCCACACCCCATTCACAATAGGGATGGCTATCACCAGGACTCAGTTGCAAGGACTATATGGAATATGGAAGTTACAAACAGTTGCATACCCTGTGACCGAGCAATGGTCCAAAATCCTTCCCCATATTTCGCCAACCTCAAGGTCTGACCCCCATTACTGCCACCAAACTGTGCCCCGTCTGAAAAAAGAAAGTTAGTAAAAAGACATCAAAGAGGGCACACATCCTTTTCTCAGACAATTTATACCCTAACCTAATTAAACCCACACCTTCCCTTATCTATCCCCATCCCATTGGATAACACATCTGCCTGTCTTGTCAGGATGATGACCAGATCACAACCTGTCATTTATCATCACTCAGACCTTTGGGGTCCTCGTTTGTCTTAATTGTGCACAGGCTCACAGGAAAACCTGCAACATTTCCACCTAAAAAGCATATGCATTAGAGTAGTTCTATAATAACAGTTTCATGTCAAATACCCTGATAACATGCAGGTCTCCATAAGATAGGCATATGGTATAGAGATTAAACCCTTGGCTAAAAATATCTCCAGGGTGACTGGAAGGCGGTTATGTGAGGTGGGATGCTAGACATGCAGCTCGTCTACTAATAGCCTAGTGAGCATTAAGAAATGATGAAGGTGTGACTTTTTCACATTTTCACCATGTTAAACTGTTGTAACACTTTCCAATAATTTCATACTTTGAAGAATTGGCACTTGTGACCTAGGGTCTGGGTGGAGCCTGGCGCACCCTACAGTTCCCATTGCTACATAATCCAAACTTTCAATCATGGAGTGTGGCATTCCCCTTTACGGTGTGGAGATGGGATGGTATTGATAGTATTGCCTGCATAGTTAACAAACAAACAAGCAAGGAGCACCCAGGTGTTGGAAAAATTGTACTTCTTTAGAGATTTTCCCTTTGCCTATTTTCCATTCCATCACTACATATATTCAATTCTTCAGCATATTTACAACCACCCATTGGAAATATCTGATCCCATTGGATTCAATTCTTTTAGCTACACCTCCCTGACAGAAATTGATACCTTATAATTTACTCAGTGAGCAGGGTAATTATGACTCTCTTCATACAGGTTTAAAACAATGGTTAATTCAATTCCCTAATATTAACACCGAGGTGCTTTTTAAAACATTAACAAACTCCAGTAAACTACCCCTTGTAAGCAGATATAGAGAATTATTTCTTAATATTTACCATCAAATATACTTTACGTCACATAGATACTTAGTAATGGGGTCGAGCACTTTCACAACTTTGCAGGGTGGGTGTGCAGCTGCTTATTGCACTGCTTGTGGAATTGTCCCATAGTGCGCTGTTTTTTGCTGAGAGTTAGCTAACTTGGTAACCACAGTCCCATTCAACGCAGAATGGGCAGTATTGGGTATTCTCCACTTGACTTCTTTACTATCCAACGGTAGCAAAAAAAAAAATGTTGATGTTAAGCGATGCTGCAAAATAGACTATTTTAAAAGAATAGAATCATTCAGAAGTTCCTCCACTATCCCTCTTCAAAGAAAAGGTTTTCCACATCTTTAAGATGGATTCGCTGGATGCCTCACTAAAACGAGAAACCAAGGTGAAATATTTCTTTAATACTTTGCAACCTTATATAAATTTGGTGGTTCAGGGAGTAGCACTTGTGTCTCACAGAGCTGAGGTCAAGAGTTCAACTGCCAAACTAGGCCTTATCTGTGTGGAATTTGTATGTGCTCCCCATATCTGTGTGGGTTTCCTCCGAGTGTTCCGATCTCTTCCCACGCTCCAAAAACATGCTGGTAGATTAGATAAATTAACCCTATTCTATGTGTGTGTATGTCTGTATTAGGGAATATAGAATGTAGCTCCTATGTAAAGCGCTATGTAATCTGATTGCGCTGTATGAAAACCTGTTAATAAATAATTATAAATATATATGCTCCCACTGGTCACAAGGGAAAGACTACATATATGTTTTTTCAAATACTAAGTGGTATGCACTACAAATATTCCTGGTTAATCATCCAGGACAAAGTTAACTTTTGCAATAGCGGGAAGGTCAGGACTTAACGTACACATAAGTTGCATGAGTGATGGATCTCAGAGCCAAGGAAATGGAGATACCACCTGTGCTGTTTACCATATAGTAGTCTATATTGTATTTCTACCTTTTTCTCTTGTTCTTTTTTTAAACTTTATCCATTGACTAGGTTACTACTGTTAATTGACTTATTAGTTTTTAGAATTGGTAACCATTGAATTGTCTTTATCAGTGGGTAAACACACTGCTCTAAATGAATGTCCATGTTTATTGTACAACTGTTATAAAAACTGTTGACATGTAAGTTCAATGCATTGTAATTTTATAATGCTTTGCTTTGATTTGAAGCAATAAAAAAGAATAAAAGAAAAATAGATGAAATAGAAAAAAACAATTTGCTTTGTATTATTTGGAAAGTGATATAGTTTATTATATTATTTTGTGTTTGGTTTTATTAACTTATAACTTTAATTATACAGTGATAATAGTCTAAGCAGTTGATGATATAAAATACTGACCACACTTCAAATAAGCATTATACTTTAGTGTTGAAAGAATAATTTGTATCATTTTTGTATGCATACCAATGTTAGGCTATTGGGCAAAAGTAGAATCTGTAAATGCTTTTTTTATTTAGCAAACACTGATAATCTTTATTATATAATTGACAAAGGACTGGATTCAAGCTTCCAACAAGGAGGCTTTTTTCGATCATCACTTTGACCGCACTTTCCTTTGGATCAAGTCTTCTATGCTAAATGTAAAGGCGACTCGGAAATTTTAAGGTAGGAGCCAAGGAGTTTGTGTGTGTGAGGAGAGTGGTCTCACCCACAGAGAAGGCTAGATCCAGTGGGCACAGCAGACGGCGGGTAGGAGCCTCATTCATCACAGGAATGAAAGTCTGAAGAATGCGACTCCTACCTGCTGTCTATTTCCTTCTTGCACTCAGCACCCTCCTCTTTCCTCCGCTCTCTCCTCCCATCCTCATGCTGCAGGGCGTGACGTCATCATGTCCAGGACAGCTTCACCAGTCAACGAATAGCGACTGGTGGGGAGCAGGGAGAAGAGGGCTATAAAAGCAGCGTGGGTACGGCACCATATTTACAGTGTGACGGTGGTGTGCTGAACATTTGTCTCTGCTCTACTCTCTCAATTTGAGCCTGGCTGAGGTGAATAAAAATTGGGGAGAACTTGGGAGAATTTCCCTGGCACTGGAGTTGACTGACTGAGCCTGACTCTGCAGGTGGGGGTCTGGGATAGGGGATTGGGGTGATGTTTTTACTCTTTTAGAATTTTATTATAGTGTAATTAAAGCTAGGAGCATTAATATGAATTTAGTTTTTACTGTTTTGTCCAATTTAACTGCCTGTGGGGTGTGGTGGGGACTGTGAGGGAGGTTTTGTGCTGTTTCTCTTTTGAATTTTATTCTATAGTAAAGCAATGTTGAATAATTAATACTTTTTTTTTTTTACTGTTTTTGTCAATTTCATTGTATGTGGGGTGGGTGCTGTTGTTCATTTTAAAGTAAATATATATTATTTTCTACTATTATGTATTATTTGTTATTTGTATTGTGTGCTTGACTGCGTCTGTGCGCGTACGTGCATGAATTTATGCGTTTATGTATGTTTCTATATATCTGTGGCTCCTTGAGGTTTCTATTGGGAATTTTTGGCTCTTAGCCACCCCTGTATTATAATGAGTTCTGACACCACAGGGGCAGCACCGTGGCTCAGTGGGTATTACCTGTGTCTCACAGCTGAGTTTGATTCCCAGACAAGGCATTATCTGTGTGGAGTTTGTATGTTCTCTGTTTTTGTGGGTTTCCTCCAGGTGCTAAAGTTTCCTCCCACACTCCAAAAACATGGTTATGTGCTATAATGGTGCTATGTAAAAACCTGTTAAATAAATAAATAAGCAAAAAGACCCAAATATCCTTTTTGAAAAAGGCAGACACTGTAAAATTGATACATAATATTATTCATTACCAACAAGAATTGCAATTAAATAAAAAAAATTAGCATTTTAATTTTTTATACTACTAACAGGTTTATACAAAATCAAAGTGTGACTAATGCATTTGCCTGTTCTGCTAAATGTAATGTACCAGTTATTTAACATTTGAAATATTTCCATATGAAAAATGTGAAAGAAAAAAACATTTTATAATCCATTTGGCCACAAATCTCTTTACACCTGACTCACACAGAACAGTGGTCTAAGTAAGCAGAATTTTAGGAGCAAAAATGTTTACATTTTCAATAAATAACTGTCCTGGTTCTAATGTGGTAGATGTTTTCATTTCTACTATGCACAAATTTATTTTGATTAAAATTCATAACATTACAAAATATTTCCTACATTTTGCAAACTTATGAAAATCATGATAAAATACAGGGGGTGGCTAATTTAAATTGTGGAAACATAATTAGAGTTAAGAGATGAAGTTTTCCAAGTTGTAATTTATAGATCTAACAAAGCTACGCAGTATTTGCGTTTTGCATGCAAATACAAAGTATTTGAAAGCTACAGAATTGTTAGAAACTGCATTGCAGTGATTTCATTTTTAGGAAATCTTAATTTTTCTGATCAGTGAAGTTCCGATGTCTGGAGAAAACTTCACTGTGTTCTGACACAGGATCTTCACTGCAATAATTTCCATTCAGAAGGGCCACCTTGTGGAAGAGCATATAATTACAGCAAAGGTTTATTTAAATATTTTGTAAAATGAACCACAGGAAATTAGAGAGCAGTTTGTATGGGGGGTGAAGTGGATGAATGAGATTTGCATTGTGACACATTGAATTCCGACAGTCAGCTGCCCACTGCCGTCACTTTTCGGCAGTTTGCACTGTGAAGTAATGGCCACTGTAAGCGCATTATCAAAGAACTGAACGCCGAAAGGTACATTTTATTAACCCTAACCCCCTTTCCGCAGCCTAACCCTAACCTTAACCTGTCATTTTTCCACAGCCTAACCCTAACCATCCCCTTTGCACAACATAACCCTAACCCTCCCCTTACCCTAACCTTAATCCCAACCATCGTCGTTTCACAACCTAACCCCCCTTACCCTGAGTCTAACCTTAACCCCTTCCTGTCCTGCAGCCTAATACTACTAAACGTAAATGGTGCAGCCAAAATTAAACTTTCGACTGAACCATTCACGAAAAGTCGGCCCTTCGTGGCAACAACTGTATCCCAGTTGTAAGAATGTGAGTTAAAACTGTAAGTGTGTACCCAGCATTACTCTGTGGATTAGCCCCAGGAAACTTAGGATGATCTAGAAGTATGCAGTCCAAAATTGAGAAATAGATAAGCTCCCCAAAATAAATATTTACTGTCAACACATTTGTCAATATTTCTAATAATTTATTAAAACATCACATCTATTATTATTATTATTAACGTTTATTTATAAGGCGCCACACAGTATCCGCAGCACCGTACAGGGGCAATAGCAAAGCTAATAGTTAATAAAAGCCAATAGTTAATATACAATACAATAAATAACAGAGGGTATAAAAACATGAATAAGCAATATAATACATGTACAATGCAAAAATTAAATACAGTACAAAAATAGCACAACAATATGCAAGGAAAAAAAAGATGCTGGATATGTGTGTAGGAGCAGATGAATAAGGAAAGAGATAGACAGTAGAGAGGAAAAGGTGGGAAGTGACGAGGACAGGGTAGAGGGATGATGACAGGAGGGAGGAGGACCCTGCTCATAAAAGCTAACATGCTAAGTGAGAGAGGGTGAACAAATAAAAGGCTCAGTGATGAAGATGGGGAGGGCAGGTAATTTTAGGTGGAGGAAGGGTAGGCTAGCCTGAAGAAGTGGGTTTTAAGGGAGCATTTGAAGGATTGGAGGGTGCTAGATTGCCTCATAGGATGTGGTAGGTTGTTCCAATGGAGAGGGGCGGCCTGGGAGAAGTCTTATTATGTTTATTGAAAACTAAACCAGCAAAGTAATAGTCCAAAAAAATAAAACATGTCCATTCAAAATATGCTAAACAATTACTAGTACTAGATCAAATCAAACTGTAAATATATTTAGATAAAAAAGATTAGAACATGGTAGAAATTACCATGCTTACATTTGGAAAGGCATTGTATTTGAAACAAAGATATGATAGGTCATAACATCATAATGTTCATATCTTTAAAAAAAAAAGATTAGTTGCTGTCAAGCAGTTACAGAGCAGCTCTGACTAAAAAAAATGTAAAAGATTACCTTTGTCCAGTCAGATTCCCTTTTATAGATGAAATTTCAATTAAACTATGTGAATAAATAACACAGACGGCATTTTATAACCCTGTTATGGTTGTTTCAGTCTGTGCAGTGCAAATGTCGACAGATAGATAGATAGATAGATAGTTAGATAGATAGTTAGATAGATAGATAGATAGATAGATAGATAGATAGATAGATAGATAGATAGATAGATAGATAGATAGATAGATAGATAGATATGAGATAGATAGATATGAGATAGATAGATAGATAGATAGATAGATAGATAGATAGATAGATAGATAGATAGATAGATAGATAGATAGATAGATAGATAGCAATATCTGTTTAAGTTTGTATTTGAAAATACTATAATTTTGGAAAGAATTCCATACTGGCTCCTTTACTTCAACTAGACTGAGACTGAAAAACCATGACTTCACACTGAGATACATAATACACCTAAAAGATCATTATAATTACTATAACATACACTGGAGAAGAAACTTGTGTGAATAATAAAATTTGCTCTGTAATGTGTGATATATTGCTGCTTTTAACAATAACCTGTAATAATCTTTATTTTACTGTACTGTACTTTCTTGTGTAAAATATTTTTCAGAGAGATGCTCAAAGCAACACCAATACCTATGTAGATGAGGAAGAAAACACATTGGTTTTCAGTGAGCACTGCACAAGTAAAGAAAAATTATTTTGTACAATCCTTAAAGGAGACCTTAATTTATTTGACATGTCATTAACAATCTCAAAGTCTCAAAAGTAAATCAATATGTGTTCAGAGCTATGTAGCTATTAAGCTTACAACTAAATTTGCGTTTTTCAAACTAGAATGAGAAGCATGTGCCAGGGAAGACACATAGACTCTGTGTAAGCTCCATTTGTTTGCAGTGCTTACAACATAATGGTGTCAGAAGTGGGATACTAAAGAACAGACAGAATTGATTGCAAGGAAGGCAAACCCATGATATGTGGGAGATGTCTGTCTTGCAGCAAATGTCCTTATCAGATTATATGAAGGAATATCTCTTAGCATTTGAAAGAACCACCAGAAGCCATAATAGACCACCAAAAATGTAGGCACCATATTTAAAGTGTGAAGCTCTATGGGCTTATGTTGATTTGTCTAATAAACAAGCTTAAGAGAATCAGCAAGTAAAGCCCGAGATTTTGGTCCAGAAAGTAATAACAGCAGCAGGAAAAACCTGCACTTTCATGATTCAGGAGCAGTGGGTAAATAAAAGGGGAGGAGTATGTCTGTATATTATGTCGGTGTTAACCAAATACACAAGAAGTTATTTATGAGGGTACTGGTGATAATATAGAGGCACTGTGGCTGGAAAAATACAGTGGAGGTAAAAGTTCAAAGAAACTGCTAATAGGGACATGCAATAAACCACTAAATATTAGATTGATTAAGGAAGTCCAACTTCAACAGCAAATTGAAAAATCTGCATAACTATATCAAGTTTTAATTAGGGGGGATTTTAATTATCGGGACACATATTTGACTATTGAGAGTTCTGGTACAGTTGTGGCAACAGGATTAAAAGACCATTACATGTCCCAATTAGTAGAGGAACCAACTAGAAAGTGGACTATACTGGACTAGCAATAATAAATAATGTAGAGGTTATATCAAATATTAAAGTAAGGAAGCACCTGGGAAACAGTGACCATAATATGGTCACATTTGAAATTAGTTTTCAGAGGCAACATTATATAGGATCAACTAGGACTTTAAATTTTAGAAGGGCAAATTTGAATACGCTAATTAGTCTATAAAGTGCATAGACTAGGATGCAGTTATTGTAGCCAACTCTTACAGGACTTAAGAAATGAGACAGTAGAACACTCATCTATGGATTCTGTATACAGTTCCATGATCGCTACTCATCCCAAATATCGCCCAAGGAGACAAAAAGAACAGCCAATGCAATTGTTGGTTCCACCAGAGGGATTTTGCTCAGGTTCAGCTTAATGATACTGCCCTAGAAACTGCTTTTAAAAATGTTGTTGAAATTGCAGAAGATGTACCTTATTTTTTTGTTGTATAAAGCAGGTATTGATAAAGTGAGATATGTTGAGTAACTGTTGATACCACAGGTACACGTTCCTTTGGTTTTGAAAACTGCACACAAACATCTTTTTGGGGGTCATTTGAGGGAAGACAAGACATAGGAAAGATTGTTGTTATGTTGTTATTGTTGTACTGCCTGTCTTGTCCAGTATGTCAGAAAACTTCTCCAAAAACTCACTGTCTCTAATTTAAAATGTAAGTGATCTCTCCTAAAAATATATGCTACCCGTGATGTCCGCATCATCTTTGTTGGTGATGCATAGTGGGGGGATATGTGGCACTGAGGGGAGGTTGCCAGGTAGGTAGAATGTAGCTAAGGACCTGATTCAGAATATCGCATCTGTGTGAAATTCACATGGATGCAATGCTTTTTTAAGGAACTGCGCATGCGCTAAATGCGGAAGGAAGTCTGATTGCTGGCGGAATTTATGGTATCCGCCAGCATCCGATTCCGACAGCAAAAGGGAGTGTGCCAGGATATTTAAATGAGAAAAGCTCCACTGTGCACACTAGTCCGCTGGATACGGAAAGAGTCCTACGATTCCACCAGCTCAGGGCTGGTGGAATCGTAGGGGCAGCGCACCGGAGCTATAAAAAAAAAAAGCCCTGTTTAGTTAAAAATTAACCCCTTCCCCCGCCTGCCCCGCTGCCGCAACCTATGTGTAAAAAATAAATAAATAAAGTCTTGGCCGACAGGGCATACTGCCGCTAGTAGAACTACAGGCACAAGCATGCCCATGAATAACAAGGCATGCTAGCGCTTGTAGAACTACTATCGGCAGCATGCCCTGTCCCAAATCGATACACATGGTCATTTAGTTTAAAAAAACATACAGTGCCCTCTCCCATAAAAAACTGCAAAGCTCCACGTACCCCCCAAAAATAAAAAATAAAAATAAAAACGTTCCACAAGTGCCCCTTAACTAAGAAAAGTATCGAGAGAACAAGAATTCTGACACTGAATTCTTGTTCTCTCGATACTTGTGGCAGTGCCCAAAGGGTATAAATATACCCCAATGACAGTAGACCTGTCATTAGT
>WWET01003250.1:120939-131784 GCA_011038615.1 Limnodynastes dumerilii | reverse complement strand
AGCGTCCCTACGTTCAGGTTAGTGTAGGTGGGCGGGGGGAGCTAGTTTAATGAGGGTGGGAGGGCGGGCTAGGCGGCCATACGCTCCTGTGCCTTCAGGGTAGCCTTCAGCCGGCGTAAGGAAGGGGCCATACGCTTGCACAGGGGGAGTGCCATGGTAAGTGAACGCCGATACGTTGTGCTTTAGTAAGCACAGCGCATCGGTGTACCTCTGGATCAGGCCCATAGTTTCTAGGCTGCACAAGCAGTGAGAACATAGTAAGCACTAAACTTTTTCACACACCCTCTCTCCCTTAGATGTATTTGTTCAGTAGTGTGGTATATTTTTGCACTCTGCACATGCCCCCAAAATAGTGCACACTAACGTGGTTTAAAGGTAATGCACAGCTGGGACTGTCTATGTGCTGAATCCAGACTTAAGTAAGTGCTTGAAATTAGTTACTCCTGGGATAAACCATGCTGATTTCAGGGGGAGTCAAGTTAATTGTATTCTTTGCATGCAGGGATATGTCTTTGAATTGCTTACTGCACACAGTTAATGCCCATCTTTACTATCACACTGTTATTTAGACTTGGGATAGGAAACATCACCTCTCAACTCTAATAATGTTTGCAACAGATAAAATATGAAGCCCAGGAGTAACTCATTTCAAGCACTTGCTTAAGTCTGGATCCAGCCCTATAATATTAGTGGTGTTACAAGGGGAGAAAGGGAAGGACTAACATAGCCTATTTACAGCAAATGAAGCCAATACAAAGAGATATAGGAGCACATTTTAGTTTACTATTTTCAACAGCTAAATGTTATATCTAAGTCCATGATTAAGTTTATGGCCCAGACTTTAAAGTAACATTTAACCTTGTGATTTCTTCCCTAAAGATATGAACATTTTGCTTATATTTTCTTAATCAATCTAGGTAAATCAAGGCAAATATCTTGCTTTTCCTTTTTTTTTTTATTTAAGACTATATATATTTTTTTTTTTTTTGCACTATCTGTGTCAATCAACAAAATCCTCACAAAATCCTAAAGATATGAAAATTTTGCTTATATTTTCTTAATCAATCTAGGAAATCAAGGCAAATATGTTGCTTTTCCATTTTTTTAATTTATTTAAGACTATATATTTTTTGCACTAGCTGTGTCAATAAACAAAATCTTCACATCATATCACACCAATCATATATCACACATATCAGATTTTAGGGTAATAGTTCTCAGTGATTTGTATGATCCAGTGACACTGCAGTGTTAGTAGCAGAACTGTGGGTAATTTTTAGAATGGAGAGAAAAGGTGTTGTAAAAAAAAAATAAGGAAAACTGGATAGCAAAATGGTCGTAAATAGGGTAGACAAGAGTTAGGAAGTAGGTTGAGGAACTTGGTAAACTTGTCTGAAGAGGTGAGTTTTAAGGGAGTGCTTGAAAGTTTTAGAGAGTAGAGGATAATCTTAATGAGTGATGTATTAGAACACAAGGGCATGTGCATAAATTTCAGTGTGTGATGTTTAGAGGAAATGTGAAAAATAATTACTTAACTGAAAGTATATAGGGGGAAAAGTCCCCATCTGTGGTGGTAGAGGCTAACACATCAGAATATTTTAAACATGCTTAAGTTTAATATAAGTATATCCTAAATCTTAAATGAAATATAGGGTCAGATAAGGTGTAAAAAATTGAGCAGAAAGAATGGGCCAAGTGAGTGTTATCTGCTGTCACATTCTCTCATTGCTAGGTTACCTAGATTATCAATGATTTAGTTTACCCCTCCTAAGGCCAGATTTACTAAACTGCGGGTTTGGAAAAGTGGAAATATTGCTCATAACAACCAATCAGATTCTAGCTGACATTCTCTAGTATGTAATAGGAAAGTGAGTGCTAGAATCTGATTGGTTGCTATGGGCCACATCTCTAATATTCCGAAACTGCAGCTTGTAAATCTGGCCCCTAGTGTGTCAACTTGTTACTTACCTTTTGGGGCAGATTGGGATCCTTAAGAGGTCCTGGAAAAAAATTATTTAAGTGGCCTCATGTAGGCATGTCCAAATTATTTGTAGGCGGGGCCAACGCAAACCTGGACAGAGTTAGAGCATCATTAGGTAAGGCTAATAAATCATGCAATGGATTGCAAACAATAACAGGACAAATTAAAAGACATAGCACTGTCAAACTAATAAATGTAATAATAAATTGTAATAAATACATTTGATTGCAACAGGTGTTTACAGACAGCATACTAGGGACTGACACTTAAAACAGACTGTATCCTAGAACCTGCTATACATTACAGATAGCATCCTAGTGACTGCCACCTAAAACAGACAGTTTCCTACTACCAACCACATATTACAGACAGCATTTATGGACTGCCACCAATTACAAACAATATCCTAGTACCTGCCACACATTACAGACAACATCCTAGTGACAGCAACTCATTACAGATAGATTCCTAATGACCAAAATACAACAGAGAGGAGAAGCACAGACTGTGGCCAAAGCACATAGCAAAATATGAAACACAGTGCCAGGTATATCCTGATGTATATAATATACATTATTCTATACAGAAGAGAAGTACAGAGTATGACACACACACACTAACCCTAAAGTTTCCTTTACATTTTATTTAACATTTTGTAAACAGGAAAGTTAGCTTTGTATAAATCTTTTTCCAAACATGTACTTTAAATGTAAAAAAAAAAAAAAATGCTTGATCTGCCAAAAAAAAGTATGAGCCAGCCTTACAAGGAAAATATGTAAATAAAAAGTTCAGAAAATGTATGTCTTTTTTAATGTAAAACAGGAATTTATTGGAATGTTGCTCCCCGCTATGCACAGTGCAGCTCTCATACAGGATGTTCCTGTATGAGCTGTAGCAGTGCTCTACGTAACAGCTGCAGCAGCTCATACAGGAACTTCCTGTATGAGCGCTTCCTGCTTTCAGAAAGAGCGCCGCGGAGAAGGATGGGAAGGTAAGGAAAAAGGGGAGAGGCTGAAGGGACATTATTGTGAATACTGGGGGTCGGCTGGAGGCTCATTATTGTGAATACTGAGAGGGGGACAATGGATAGCTACAAGGAGGGGACAGAAACACCAGATGGGCACACAAAGAGGGGACGGAAACAATGTATGGATACAAGAGGGGACAGAAACGATGGATGGATAAACAGAGGGACAGAAACAATGGATGGACATAAGGAGGGGCAGAAAGGCTTACGTGGGCACACAAAGAGCGGCAGAAACAATGGATGGATACAAGAGGGGGCAGAAACAATGGATGGACACAAGAGAGGGCAGAAACAATGTATGGACACAAATAGGGGGCAGAAACAATGGATGGACATAAGGAAACGCATAAAGGCTACATAGGCACACAGAGGGGCCAGAAACAATGGATGGACACAAGAAGGGGGCAGAAACAATAGATGGACATGAGGAGGGGGCAGAAAGGCTACATGTGCACACAAGAAGGGGGCAGAAACAATGGATGGACACGGAGTGGGCAAACAAGAAAGGGGCAGAATTAATGGCTGGAAACAAACAGGGCAGAAAAACTATATGGACATATGGGGCCTGATTCAGAGATCCAATATTAACGATAGTTAGGTGCGTATATTTAGGATCGGATCGATTTTGCATCAACTGCGCATGCGTAATAATAGTGCAACGCCATGTACGTTGAAGTTAGGGTCCGAAATGCCTTAAGGTCGGACTTGTGAATCGGTCGGAAACAATTGCGATCCTAAGTCCAGCGGAAATCTAGGAACCAAAGGATTTGCATAGAAATGGGCGGGGGGAGGCATTGAGATGAGGGAAAGTGGGCGCGATTACAGACATAGGACCCTAAATATACGCAACTATTGCACATAAGGTCGGAAGTGAGTGAGTCCCTCTGTTGGGTTTTGCGCACTAGGATGTACTCTGTATTGGATTGTGGTCACTATAAATCTCATTTTATTGTATTGAGAAGTCAGTAGATATAGTATTAGATGGGGCAAAAACATACCTATAGGTTAATTGGCTGCTGACTAAATAAACCCTAATGTATATATGTATTAGGGACCTTAGTATGTAGCTGCTATAGGGGCAGGGACTAATGTGAATGTAAAAGTGCTGCCGGCAATTTGTGGCGCTATATAACTGTTAATAAAAATTATACCTCATTTACATTGTTATGGAAAAATTGTGAAATTAAGGATTTTTTATGGGGGCACCAGCCAAAATCTTGCCTCGGTTACCAGATTGGCTAGGGCCAGCCCTGGGTTGACCACACCCACAATGCCTTGTCCACGTCCACAATTAGTTAGCCATGCCAAATGTATCTAATGCACAACAAAGTGGGGGGTGTGCATCTAGAAGAGAGGGGGCACCAGTGGGAGGGCTACATTTTCGCCCCCCTCCCCCCAAAAGTTGTGATGCATGTGGTTGTTTGTGTAACTTACTGGTGCTGATTACATTACATTACTTTGTGGCATTAAAAAGTTGCAGTCCTGACAATTTGTAATACCAGAATATCAGAAACAAAATGAACCAACATTTCTGTCTGTGACTCACATATTTAAAGGCTACGTGCATGATACAGTTTGGCTTTCAATTGGAAACATAAAATAACACATTTTTAATCATATACTGTATGACACTGCTGATACCGTTTGGTGCCTTAGAAATAAAAATGACTGTCATAACAGTCAGAAAAAAAGGGACGTTTCCTAAATCCAGTTTTGAACTGACTCTGAAATCGATTGCTTCTGCCTCGCCAAGGAGAAGCAATTGATCATCTCCAGGATGAAATTGCAGCAGCAAGTGGTAAGTATTTATCTAACCCTAACCCTTATCCTCACCCTAACCCTTCCCTTCCATTTCCCTAGCCCTTTCCTCCCTGCATCCCAACCCTAAGATTCCCTTTCCCGCAGTCTGACCCTAAGACTCTCCTCCCTGTAACCTGATCCTAAGACTCCCTTCCCTGCAGCCTAACAATAAGACTCCCTTCCTCGCAGACTGACCTTAATGCCGCTTTCACATCACCAACTCTGAAAAACCCAGGTCTAAAAACCCGTGTTTTTCCGGTTAAGAAATGTCGGGTCAAAAATAAAGACACCTTTTTTAAACACCAAATACCCGGGAAATTCCCAGGTCGGACCCTTTTACGTCACCAATGAATTTCCCGTGTCTGCCCTGTCTAACATCTGTCAATCATTGTGGAAATGATCTCTTATTGGCTGCTTGAAATGATGTAATTTAAAGGGGGCTGTTGCACACAATGATGATGTCAGTACATGCTGGCCATTTTAGCTGCATTATTTTGACGACGACTGATGAACTAGTAGTTGCTAGCTCTGAGACCATGGCTTTGTTGATCATTTTGCTGTTTGAGACAGCAAATGACACCCTGTTGCAGCTAATTACATTATGTCATATGGCTCATTGTGGCATGGTGAGGAAACGGATGCAATTTCTGGTTGATTTGAGGAAGAAACGACAGCGATATTTGCGAAGGAGAAGTGCATGCATTAAGGCCACTCAGATGTCCATTCTGCAATACAGCACCCTCAGTAACCGTAGTTTGTGGGCCCAAAATCACAACCACGCTGAAGCTTTTTGGGTTACAGTAGAAGTCTTTGAGGAGGATCAGTGGATTGCACACTTCAGGACCTTTCAGTATGTGCTTGATGCCATCTCCCCAGTGCTGACCAGTCAGACCACAGCTTTCCGGATCCCCATTCCACCCTGGAGGTGGCTAGCCATTGTCTTGTGGTGGTATGCAACCCCCGGGGAATATCGCACAATGTCCTGCATGTTCGGAGTTGGGATTTCAACCATTTGTAATCTCGTGCGTGAGGTGACGGAGGCTTTACTGGAAGCACTTTATCAGCGCATAATCTGCTTGCCTGAGGGAGATCGTCTGGATGATACCATTGCCGGTTTCCTGAAATGTGGCTATCCGCAATGTGCTGGAGCGATCGACAGGACACACATTCCCATCATTGCCCCTGTGCAGAATCTAGCGGATTACCATAACAGGAAAGGCTGGCATTCCATTGTTCTCCAGGCTGTTGTTGACCACAAGTATTGGTAAGCATATGTTACAATGATACTTGTAATTATATGTAGTGTACTGTAATGCTAAAGGTATGCTATGTCCAGCTTCACAGATGTTTTTGTTGGGTGGCCTGGACGTTCGCATGACGCCCATGTATTGGCAAACTCGGAACTCTACAACCTGGCCAAGGAGGTTAGAGGAGGATACTTGTTCCCCAGAGAGGTAAATAAACAACTTAATCACTGTACATCTTGTAACTGCTTAAACCTGTTATTATACCCCCTGTCCCTCCTGTACATGCTTATATTACCTTCTATAATGCCTAACCCCTGTCCCTCCTGTGCCTGCTTATATCCCCTGCTTATTATACCCTATTATACCACCCTTGCTCTTTATTTTTATTTTTTGTGTCTTAAGAAATGAGACTGAGCATGCATGTATTCCTTTACAGAAGTCAAAGACTGTGAACGGAGTGGAGATCCCCGTGCACATCATTGGTGATGCTGCATACCCTTTGCAGTTTTGGCTGATGAAGGGATTCACCCAGCATCATCATCTTTCTGTGGAGCAAGTGCGCTATACCCACACACTCAGCTCGGCTCGGATGGTGGTGGAAAACGCCTTTGGCCACTTAAAGGGAAGGTGGCGGCGATTGATAAAGCGCGCGGACATAGAAACACAACTTGTGCCGCATGTGGTTGCAGCTTGCTGCATTTTGCATAAATGTGTGAAATGCACAAGGAGCGCTTTTTACCAGAATGGACCTTTGTGGACTCCGAACTACCTCAGCCCTCTTCTTATTCTGAGCCAAGTGAGGGTGTGCATCATACCTCCAGTGCGGAAAGCATCCGCACAGTCCTAACCAACAACCTTTCCTCTTTCTATTAATAAAAACAAACTTTTTGAAAACATGACCTGTTTATTACAAGTGCTAATATTATTGGAACTATAGCATATTAGAAATCATATGCTTTTTTTTTTTTACATTAAAGTGCTTTTTTGTTAAACAATTTTACGCATATATAAACATATAAAAAATATATAAAACGACAACATTAAGGGTCAATATTGCTATAAGAAAACCATCACAACAAATCACAGTTGCTGATAGTGTGGGTAGTGCTCTTGAGGATACTGCTGGTCTTGAGGAGGAGCTGGTGTGTTTTGGCATGAAGATGGATTTTGAGGTGGTGGAGGGTAACCGTGGGGAGGGTAGGCAGGGAAAGATTGCCCATTTGGCTGGTAAGGTTGGTACGGGGAAGGGTGTGGTGGTTGTGTTTGCTGAAACCTCATGCCTGGGTAGTTGTGTTTGCTGAAACCTCATGCCTTGCACGATTCTTTCTATGAAGTTCATATTGGCTTTACGATTTTCACAGGTGATGGTCATTATTCAATCATGCTGGAAGAACCTTTCCATTTTCTCATCCTTGTTCTTCTGCATTGCTTTGTCCGTGCTGTCCAATTGTTCCAACATGGTTGCAGTCATCGCTTTCGTTGCTATTTCCACCTTGCTCACGCGTAGTTCTGGATCTGCCCCATTCTCGTTCCGGCCCATAGTTAGAATTACATAGTTAGAGTAGTTTAGATTGTTATAGTTTGGTTTAGCTAGTTATTGTTTATATAGTTGTGGTTATGGTTATAGTTATTTATTAAGATTGTTGTAGCTATTGTTTAGTTATTTAAGTTATTTTGGACGTATTTTAGGTAATAGTTAAATTTAGTAAGTTTAGACATTGTTTATTACTGTGCCACGTCTATTATTCAAATGGCCATCTTGGACAGTCCCAGATATTTGCACCCTTATCTCCTCATCAGCCCTTATGCTGAGCTGCTCCTGCATCTCATTTTCATGCCTGTGTGCACCCACCCAAAAAAAAAGATACTTATTTGTTTGAGTTAAACTTTGCACGGGACTAATCTCTTCCATTACATCGTCTGAAGTATCACCTAAAAAACAATAAACAGCACATTAACATTGATGCCCAATAAAACTGTTGCCCTCTTCACATTTACTGTGCTTCAACTTACTATGATGTGGCTCCAAGTGCGTATGGACTGGCTCTTCTTGGACGCATTTTCTAGATTGATGACCTATAGATAATAATAAAACCATTACATCTGTTTCCGAGAAATAGACATTCTGGAAGATGGATACTCATTTATCATACAAAACATGATGCTTAACTTTTTTGTGCACAGTTTTAGATGGGACAGGCTCGTCAACGGAAGTTTGAGACCGGCGGGCTGTAAAGACAAAAAAAAAAAACATACTATAAAAAAAACGGACAAACTACTGAAAATACAACCAGAAAACAAAATTATGGAATTCCAAATTGCCTGAAAATAAAATTATGGACTTTTCTATTCACAGTAAAGACTTTTCTGGACTTAAAAGCGCCAGGTCACTCAGCCGCTGCCACTCTTGTTTCTACTGTTGTGGTATTTAGTAAATTGTTTTTTTAAAGATTTTAATTTATTCACCACTTGTTGAGTTTTTTGAAATTCTTCTTTCTTCTAGTTTTTTACTGATGTTGTGGTAAATATGAGTGTCTTTCACCATCCCCGATATTTGCTCCCTTATCACCACCAAATACCCGGGATTTTGCCGAAACCCTGTTTTTTTGCGAAAATCCCGGGTATTTGGTGGTGATGTGAAAGGGGTATAAGACTACCTTCCCTGCAGCCTAAACCAAAGACTTCCTTCCCTGCATTCATTTGGCATACTTACCCATTCATTAAAAAAATAGTGATTAGTGATATTTTCCCTTTCACTTGTTGGCAGCATAGCACGTAGGGTAGTTTCCTCGGGGCGGGAGCCAATACAGGAAAAGAAAAAGACACACCGGATACGTATAAATATGCCCCTCCTCCGGTGTTCCTTGTCTTTTGTATAAATATGCCCCTCCTCCGGTGTTCCTTGTTTTTTTCTTTTCCTGTAAAGTGTAGGAGCCAGCAGTACGTTTATTTTTTTCATTAGCTCTTGACTTACTGGCGGCCAATGCCACGATGCTCATCCAGCATGTGCCTTCCCGGTCCACGCAGCACTGTGGCGGGGAAGAGGGGGTGGAACGACCGGCCCATCTGCAGACTGGCGCCGCTCATTACAGAAGCACTTACTCAGCTCCCTTTTACTGGCTGGATAACGGAAGGAGCGTTTAGTCACTTCCTGCCGCTAGAGTGTACTCCTCATGGAAGCGGCCATTTTGGGGAAGCCTGTGGATTCCTATGAGACGTCCAGAGCCCAGTCTCTCAGGAGGAGTTTTTGGCGCCAAATTCAAGTTTAAAGCCCATCTGCACCAGGATTACAATGTCTGCATCTATTCCTGCATCAGCATGGAAGAGAAACGGTCGCAGATCAGGAGGTCTGGGTAAGTCAGTGTAGATATTAGTTAGGCATATATATATATTTTATGTATATGTTATCACTTAGATCTGAAGCAAGTAAAGAATCAGCTGCCTCCAAAGGGAAGCACAAGAAACAGAAGATTTCTAAATGTGTTGCATGTGATAATGATCTACCTAACAATTATACATCACCTACGTGTAGTAATTGCTTACAAACTCAACAGCAACAAATATCGCCACAAATGTCAGATTTTATTAATATCTTAAAAGGTGTATTTACTGAAACCTTTGTAACGAAGGAAGTTCTTGAGTCATCCTTACAAAAAATAACTCTTAAATGGCCTAGAGCTGCACCATCAGAAATATCAGATCAGTCAGAGCCAGAGGAAGGGGCGTATGTACCAGACGAACAAGTTTTGTCAGACGTAGAATCTACAGCATCTAAAGAAGAAGATAATGTAAATCCTCAATTAGTGGAGTCCTTATTTAAACTGATTGACAAAACTCTAAATATTCAAGAAACCAAACAAGATATGTTGTTACAAGACTTAATATTTAAAGAGCATAAGAAAAAGTCTAGAGTTTTTCCCGTGTCACAAATTATTAAGGAAATTGTCTTAGAGGAGTGGAAATATCCGGATAAGAAGATTCTTTCCATGTCTAGGATTAAAAAAATGTATCCCTTTACTCCGGAGGAATCTAAGAAGTGGGAGGAGTCCCCAAAAATTGACGCTGCTATTTCCCATATATCAAAACGCACTACCCTTCCTATGGAGGATGCTAACGCTTTCAAGGACCCCATGGAACGAAAAATGGAGGTAACCCTAAAAAAAACATCATATAATTTCTGGTGCAGCTTTAAGGCCGGCAATTTCTACGGCAGTTACATCCCGTGTACTTAGAGTATGGGCAGGAGAATTGGAGAAGAACGTGGCCGATGGTGTAAAACGCAGTGAGTTATCAAAGACTATTCAGGACATTCAACTGGCGATTGAGTTTGTTTGTTAGTCTTCCATGGACTCTATTTGGCAGCAAGGTCTATTGCCACAGCAGCAACAACCAGAAGAGCGTTATGGTTGAAGCCGTGGGCAGCAGACGCCCAATCCAAATCTCGTCTCTTGTCCATCCCTTTTACAGGGGATTATCTCTTTGGCCCTAAATTGGACGAGATCATTACGAAAATCTCTGGCGGCAAGTCGTCCTGGCTACCTCAGGAGAAGCAAACTAAAAAACCATACCTGAAAAATTTCAGACCTACGCAATCTGAGTCAAAGGAGGCTAGGTCATATAGACCAGGCAGATCATACCTGCGGAAGTTCCAACAAGGGCCATCCAGGCAGAATTTCAGGTATAATAGGGGAAGAGATACAAGATTTTTTCGTCCCCCAACTATGTGACGCCAGAACAACGAGTACTCCCACCAACCTGGCAGTGGGAGGAAGACTCAGACAGTTTGCCAG
>WWET01003250.1:87588-113844 GCA_011038615.1 Limnodynastes dumerilii | reverse complement strand
TTCCTTACGCCGGCTGAAGTTAGGGTAGCCTTCAGCTGGCGTAAGGAAGGGGCCATACGCCCGCACAGGGGGAGTGTCAGGGTAAGTAAACATCGATACGCTGTGCTTTAGTAAGCACAGCGCATCGGCGTAGGTCTAGATCAGGCCCATTATCCATGATGGTAGGATGGACAAAACAAATAAATAAATAGTTCAGTATTGAATATAAAGACAGTCAGTAAAAGGCAAGCATGTTTTGGTAAATGAGAATGACCGCTGCAGCAGTTGGATCTTCGATACTGAATAGTCCAATTGCGTTCTAAGCAACAATGATATACAAATAATAATGAGTCTGACTCATGAGATATGATGTTACTCACGGTACCATGGTATCTAATGACCGCTATATCGACCTTAGTGATACGTTGGTGTCAGGGTGAGGCGCATATGCATGCTCCTATGACTCGGCTTGTCTGCTGTAGGTCACAGCTTCCAAGGTAGTGCAGTGCTGGTAAGCCGAGGGTGATCAATTATTCAGATGCAGGACTTCAATTCCATGTGCAGCAGTAGTTTGCAAAATATGAACTTATAGCTCGGGTAAATAGACAGTATTGTTAAGAGCTGGACAGAGTGGTGAATAGATGATTCTTTGACACATTTCTCCCACTATATGGGTTTTATCAAAGAGTTTTGAGTGCTGTGTTTAGGTGCCTTTAAGGCACCTATACACAGCCGACCATTAATTAGTCGGCTGCTGAGTTTAAAGAGCAATTCCCATTAAGGGATTTCCACTTAGTAAAAGAGAGGAAGAGAAAGGTGTAAATTAGACGTAGATGTCATATTTTTAAATGATCACAGGTTGCTGATTGCAATCTGCAATTGTAATCAAAGTCCTACTCTACTTGGTCCAATGCTGGAATGTAACATACCACTATTTTGATTTAAAAATGGCTGTACGCTAAATCTTTGAACCCACTGGAAGCATTTCTAATAATGCGATATTAATAGCAAAGGGGTGTGTGCGGTACCAAGTCGCGCTGCTAGCCTATAGATAGAGGCTGGGTATGATCCAAAAAGAATGGATATTTGTGGAGGCTGCAGTAGAATAGCAGGGCAGGGCTCCCTCTTGTTAGAGCTCCTAATACCCCAGAAGGGGTGATAATGTCAAAGATCAGATTTCTATCCTGCGCCACACACACAAAACTGATTTATTCACAATCAATAGAAGAATTTTATTCAAGAAATGTTTTGGGTAACACAATAAAATAGCACCAAAAAAGCAACAGATGGTACAATACGTACTCAGCAGAAAATGGTTACAATATATACAATATAAACCTGATGGGGAGTGGTCCTCATCCCACCAGACAAATGCAGAAATATGTTAAGCAGAAAATGCACACACATATTACGATACCCGCTCTGCACCACGACTGGATGGACTGATACCTGGACGCCAGCATTGCCAACGGGAACCTGCAGGTATGATCTGTTACTGAGGCACTGAGTAAACACTCTGCACCACGACTGGACAGACCGATATCTTTATGCCAGCATTTGCCAACGAGAACCAGTAGGTATGATCTGTTAACTGAGACACTGAGTACCCACATCAGCACTTAGATCCATGGACAATTTTGTCACCACAGCCAGGGAACTAACTAACAGGCTGATTTCCTATTACATCTTCCGGAGGCTTGCTATCGCAACTGCTGACATACTTTTATTAACGTAGCCTTTTAGAGCACCAAATACTGCAAGTCTTTCTGCTAATTCCACCACTCTGCACTGCTACTGGTGGCATAAGTGCAAACCCCCCCCCCACACACACACACACACACTTTCTCAACTGTTTATTTGTGCATATTTATTTATTTGTGCATTTAATTTTGACAAGTATTGTCTATTTATATGTGCATTTTATTTTGGCAAGCACTGCAATTTACGGGTTGAGGACCACTCCTCGCATTGCTGTACAGTTTTGTACCCATTTTCTACTTATCATACTTCTGCATTTGTCTGGTGGGTTGAGGACCACTCCCCATCAGGTTTATATTGTATATATTGTATACATTGTAACCATTTTCTGCTGAGTACGTATTGCACCATCTATTGCTTTTTTGGTGCTATTTTATTGTGTTACCCGAAACTTTTCTTGAATAAAATTCTTCTATTGATTATGAATAAATCAGTTTTGTGTGTGTGGCGCAGGATAGAAATCTGATCTTTGACATTATTACCCCTTCTGGGGTATTAGGAGCTCTAACAAGAGGGAGCCCCGCCCTGCTATTCGAGAAAGAAGACACCCATACACTCGGCATCTGTATCTGTGTAAAACTGTTTCCATAAACCAATGCTGCACTGATAAGCATGCCCTCAAAGGAGGGACTAATAAAATCAGATGAAAGGGAATTGTTGTTCTAAAGGTCTGACCAACGTACACACTGAAGATTTCACCAGGCACCGGGTCATTGCTGATCGTAGAAATGAGCCTGTTCTAAAAATCAAACCCTACAATGGGATGCTCTTTCTTCTTTACTGTACATATTGGTAACATGTTGCTGTGATAATTTGTACATACCCCTCCAGTATGTACCCAGCTTTAAATAATTTAAAATAAATATATAAACAAATAAATTAAAATAAACAGCACAACATTAGGCCATAATGTCTAAAATATCATTTTTCTATGTAATAAAATAAATGTCTACATGGCACATTTTGGTGGCTTTGATATAGACTGAACATGAAATCTTAGGCCTAATCAAATATTAAACAGTTTGATTGACTTTTATCAAAAAGATGTTGAAACTCTTTAGATTTTTCCATGATAAACTGTGACAAAGGTCATAATTTATTTTATCATTTTAATCATTTAAATCTCATGCATTTAAAATAAGACATACATGATTTTTAATTGAACTTCCTTTGATCGAAAGAAGATTTACATTTCTACAGCAAATCATTTGGAATAATGCATAAATTTGTTAATCCTTCACCTTGGCATGCAGGTGATATGAATTGATTTGTAATGTAATTAGATGTAATGGGAATTGTTATACAAAACAAATGTCAATTATAATTCTGTTGGATCTCTTTACAAATTCCAATTAAAGATGCACCATGTGTATCAGTGACAAATGAGAACTTCATTAATCTATAATGGCCTAATGACAATTAAAATCTTTAAGTGCTAGTACATCAGGATAAGATAACTACAGGCTGTGGATATGCATCAGTAGGTATGCTAGTACTATTTTTCAAAGTGTTAAGGTTTTTAAAGTTTCTTTGGAATATAACCTTGGATTGTCTAAGATGAGTCTTCATAACATTGTATTGGTACAAAAATGTTCTGCTTTAGCAAAAAAGGTCACAGTATTTTTTTTTCTACCGATGCCTACTTTAAACTGGTAATGAGTGAAAATGAAAAAAGGCTTCCTAGATCTTATTTAAAATAAACACAATATTTACTAATGCCATAAATGAAGTTGCCTAAAAGAAAAACAAACTAAGAATATTTTTTTCTACTTATTTGTAAATTTGTGTGTATTATATATTTATATATCACCAGCAAAAAGCATGAAATGCCAGGTGTGATAATGTGGAGAGTGTATATATGCATCATAAAAAAAGAACAAGCCAGCATAACAGACAATTTCTAGGCACAAGTCACCTCTTGTACCCATCCAAAACTAAATGTGCTGCCATTACTGCCACCATCACTATTTGAATAAATATAACACGGAAAATACATGTAATTATTACAAAAGGGTCGGTAAGTGAGAGTGCTGAAAAGATGAGGAAAAAAAAGGTGGGGGAAGGACCTCCACTTTTGCAATATAAAACATTCATTCAAGACACTTCTACTTTGATTTGATTTGGATAATCTGAAAACACCTCACTTGGTAGTAATACATATCACTACCTATAACATTTGATCTCCCAATCATGGGAACTTAAAGACATTTGGGATTATTCTAGGCACTTTTTTATCAATATAAATATCCAGTGGTAAATCCCCTACATATTTTCCATTTTATTTATCCATTTTCACAAGTCTGCTTCACTTCTACATTCATTCTCATTTTTAAATTTCCTATTTTTTTTTACATTTTCTTCTTTTTCTTTCTTTCTTTTTATTTTTGTCAAGTAGTCTTCTCTGTTCCTCTACTCAGCTTAGCAGCATTAAAAGTTATGGTGTTATAAGCTATAAATTATGGAATTCTGGAGGCATAGCCTGGTAGCGGATGGTCATGCCTTTACTATTGGCTTATTCCTTATCTGCCTATTTGCCCATTTAGATACTTATAAAAGCATCTTGCTGATATTATAAGGTCCTCCTGTGGGCTGGTGAGGTGCTCCCTGATCCTGCCACCTCCGCAGAGTGAGAGCCGCACAGAGTGGCAGTGGTGGGCCATCCCCTGTCCTCCTCTCCTGCTGCAATTCTTATGAGAGGCTGCACACTTTGCTTATCACGGGGCTGTCATCTGGTTCTGGATCACTGGGCTTCCAATAGGCAGACAGGTCCCTTTTCCTATCCCCATCAATTCACAAGTTGACTGTCGTGAACATCAGTAATATTGCTGAATTAAACTGTCCTGCAGAGACCCTGTGTCACACTCCCGGTTATCTAACATTGTGAGAATCAGGGGTCATAATTTATCCCCTTTTTATCATCTGCCATTTTACTGTTGGGTGACTTCTGCAAAGCCTGCTTTTTACTACCTTGTTACACACTCTGGCAGCCTTGTAAGTCTGAGCTAAGATTCCTCTTGAAGTGCAGGGAGACAAATTTGTCCCCTTCACCACTCTTGAGCGTTGTCAAATCATTGCAAAACATTATGGGCAAAGCAGAGAAAGCAGCCCAGCAGCGGCCGAATTAGGATTTTTCGGCAGTCATGCCTCTTCAGGGTGCCTGGCTATAACCCCTACACCTCAATAATACCTTCCACTTCAGATCCTTATGACCTGTTACGCTGCAGAAAACTGTGGAAGCCATTTCTTCATCAGAAAAATGATTTACTGACAAGCTTGGAGAGATACAATCTGGAATTACACTGCTCCGTCAAGACCATCAAAAGATCTGTGAATGGGTGGGGGACAAAAAGCACAGAATTTTTTCTCTTGAGAATATTACAAATCTGATCAAAAACCATATTGCCTCTCTGGCTCAGCAAATCAATGCCTATAAGTCTAAATTGAGCAACTTGGAGGGTATGCTGAGGCGGAATAACATTTGTATTATAGGCCTGTCAGAGCGAGCTGAGGGGCAACATCCAGAGACGTTTCTCGAGGTTCTGCTGTATGGAGAGTCCAACAGAGAGGCATACCCCCCTCCACCAAAGATCTGTTAAGTGAGCCCATTGCCTATCTGCTCAGCCTCCATGGCCTGTGGCAGTACCCAATACCTTCCTAGCTAAGTTTCTACATTACAGAGATTGGAATTCTGTGCTTCATCTGTTGCATGTAGATTGGCCCTATCAAGGTGGATGATCACTCCATTTCTGCATACCCTGATTATGCTTTGGATATTCAAAGAGCCGAGTGCAGTTCTCAGGAATCAGTCGGCATCTTTGTTACCTTTAGCTGCCTTACTCAATTCTGTTTTTTTTAGCTCAGTTTTGGGTGTTTGCTGATAGAATTACACATTTCTTTTATGTACCTTGTGAGGCAAAGGATTGCTTTTGAGCGCTGTCTACTCAGAAGAGCTTTATATGACCACTAAGAAGAATCTGGACTACTCTCTGGTCTAGTGATGTTGTATTTTTTATCCAACACTTTATCCAGTCTATGCCTCCGTGCTGTGTAGGGTGTCCGGATGTTTGACTTACTGGTTGGAAGTTTGACGCTTCTTCCCTAGATCCCCTTTTTATACAGAGGGACGACATTTGCTATTTTCCAGTCCTCTAGAATCACCCCAGTTTTTAGTGACTAATTGAATAATTCAGTTAATGGTTTTGCAAGTACCCCTCTAAGCTCTTTTAGTATCCTCGGATGTATCCCATCTGGTCCCATTGCTTTGTCCACTTACAGCTTTGAAAGTTCTTTTTTATACCTGCTTCTCAGTAAGTAGTAGTAATTGCCCCCATTGTATTAACAGTCTTCCCATTTAAATGTAGTCCCTTACCCTCTCTTTCTTTTGTGAATATTGATGATATGCTATAGTCCTTTCACTCTCAACAAGACTCTCTGTTTTGAGCCTTACCATACCCTCTTTATTCACCTCTCATTTATCATGAATCTAAAATCCTTCTGAGGAAATGGCCAGTCGAGACCGTGAAACGCGTTAAGGTGCTTTAATATATTTTTTCCTATATCCTCATTCACAATTCATGGACCGTGACAATTGTGGTATTGGTGCAGACCTGATTGACCTAAACACAGCAGTGGCATTGGATGTGCTTAATATAGCTAACTATTGCTCCTACAATCGGTGGCTCTGGAGAAGCCGTGCGGCGCTCATTGCTTCAGAGAAGCGGGACAAACTTTTATAATGACAAAGGAAAGCCCATACTAGACCGTGAGTAACTATTACAACGTACAAATATTTGGGCTTGCATATTCAAATGCTGAAACGCTAAATTGTCCATGATTAAAGCCTTTAAGCACCTGCTAATATTTCTTGTGTTCAACGGACCGTTGTTTCTCTGTACTACTGGACTTATATTTTTCCATCGTTTAAGGATAAAGGATAATAGGAACTCTGTGGTCCATATATACCCTTTTTAATTTTTTTGAGGATTCGCCTTTTTTCACTTATCAACATTAATGGATGTTTTGAACAGTGCACTGTTTTATTAGCAATTATATTGCCTCTTTATTAGAGACCCTTTCAAAAAGGTTTTGCATGTCTATTTAATGTTTAATTTTTTAGAATTCGTTAAGTGAATGTTTGGCAAGCTATTAAGCTACATTTAAATATTATTACTTATATTGATTGTTTCTAATATTTGTACTATTAAATTAATATTTTAGTAATTGATGTGTTTATAATTTACACTGTCCATTTAGCGCTGAGTGATATTCTTTTTACCATCTCTCATTTATATACCTAAAAAAGCTTTTGTCCCCTTTTCGTACCAAGTGGGCCAGTTTTTCTTCACCTTTGCTGCCCTGATAACCTTTTTAGCCTCCTGCTTTGTAAAATACACCTCCCTGTCATCATTATTTTGAGATTGCTTATAATTCTGAAAGGCCATCTTTTTTGCTTTCACTATAGTTGCTACTTCTTTTGTAAACCACGTTGGCTTTCTTTTTCTGGGTTTTTTCCTAACCATTCTTATACAAAGGTCTGTTAATAATTTCCCTACTGCTCCTGTACTCATTTTATGTGCCTTTACTTTGACAAAGAAACACTTACACATTTCCCCTTTCAGTGGCAAATGCAGGATTTTGAAAGGGGGGTTTCCAATGGTATAGTAGGGGTCTGAACATGTAACACTATATAAAGTACATGTGGAATATATTAGAGGTCAGGAAATGGCATAAAGTAGCATATATTAATATTATTATTATTAATGTTTATAAGGCGTCACACAGTATCCGCAGCACTGTAGAAAGGCACTGTTACAAATATAACACAATTAACAGACAGGGTATAAGTTCAAATAAATCAGGAATAACATACAACTACAATGCAAAAATAAAATGCAGTACAAAGATATATGGCTTATATTAAGGTTTAGGAATGGCACACCATAAACAGTATACAGTGTACCATTCCCAGACCCCTAATATACCCAAAGTCAAATTTATACCATATATTTTATTACAGTATGTGTCACTTCCAGGCTTATAATACACCCCACCTGAACTTTATTGTATGCCATTCCTAGTCTGCTATTATACCCCTCCTATATGATAGTATGTGCAATTACTAGACTCATATACCCCATACATACTTTTAAGAAATAAAAATAATAAGGTGTAAAAAAATGAAATATTTCAATATAATTAAATTGAATATAAATATGCTATATATGTCCTGATAATACTTCGTTGTGTATCTCTATAAATGGAAGCTAGAATACAAATATAAATTATTAAGAATAATTCTAAATAGCTATGAGACAAATAAGAGAACTCAATATTAATAAGGCTTCAATAAACCACTATAATAAGGTTATATATATACAGTAAGGTTTAATATGCCCAAATGCTCATTATTATGCTATAGGGGGAGTATTAAGATTTAAATTCTAATATAGGGGTACGTGAAGTAGTATTATTACAAGGGCCATATATCCTAAGAACACCCCCCTGCTCCCATCTTTCCTGTCCTGTGTCCATCTTTATCCATTGCCACATTGTTTTTCTACAACTTCCACCCCAACCATGCCCTTGTCTCTCTTTTAAACCTCCAACCCAGGGCCGCAAGATGGATTGAGAGCTTTTCATCACAGCTTCCATCTATATCCTGTAATATTCTGATATAGGGTGGTGATCCTGCTGCAGAATTGGACCATAAGTGGCTGACCTGTTTCCCTACCCTGCTTGGAGGAGAGAGGTGCAGGTACGACGTCTCCCTCTGCCTAAAGTGCTGAGAACGCGGCCCCCGGAACCCAGTGCCCTGTATACCGCGGCTGTGGGGGGATTGGAGTCCGCAAACCTGTTGACTCACCCCTATTCATCTCCTCCTGCTGTCTGGAGGCGTTCAGCGGTGTCCGGATCAATATTTAATTAGCTGCGGTATTCTCCCTCTTTGGCGCTGCTCGACAGTGGCGCGAAAGTACCGGATGCCGGAGCCATCTTGGGGGAGCTGGATTTCTGCTGGAGGTCGTGTCTTAGGATCTCCCATTTACACGCCCGCTGGCCTTATGTGTTGGGCTCTATAAGGTACTGGGCTCCTATATAGGCGCATTATTGTCAGGACTCCTGCTACCTCCTCCAGTCCTGGGTCAAAGCCGGACTCCTATATAGGGGCTTGTTGCTCTCTGAAAGGCTGATGCTGCTGGAGGGGCCTCTTTACCACCATTGTATATCTCCTCATTGCTGACTATATTCTTAAGGCCATCTGGCCTTTAATATTTAGTGACTCCTGACGCACTCTTTGGAATTTCCCTTTGGGTCAGGTGTATTAGTGCTCCTACTGAGTTTGGACCAGTTTTTCCCTACTAGTGTTGTTTGCTCCTACACAGCTCTGTGTGACTCCTGTTCAGCTGCAAGACTCTGTCTGGAGGCGTTCAGCGGTGTCCGGATCAACATTTAATTAGCTGCGGTATTCTCCCTCTCTGGCGCTGCTCGACAGTGGCGCGAAAGTACCGGATGCCGGAGCCATCTTGGGGGAGCTGGATTGCTGCTGGAGGTCGTGTCTTAGGATCTCCCATTTACACGCTGCGCTGGCCTTATGTGTGGGGCTCTACAAGGTACTGGGCTGCTATATAGGCGCATTATTGCCAGGACTCCTGCTACCTCCTCCAGTCCTGGGTCAAAGCCGGACTCCTATATAGGGGCTTGTTGCTCTCTGAAAGGCTGACGCTGCTGGAGGGGCCTCTTTACCACCATTTAATATCTCCTCATTGCTGACTATATTCTTAAGGCCATCTGGCCTTTAATATTTAGTGACTCCTGACTCACTCTTTGGAATTTCCCTTTGGGTCAGGTGTATTAGTGCTCCTGCTGAGTTTGGACCAGTTTTTCCCTACTAGTGTTGTTTGCTCCTAAACAGCTCTGTGTGACTCCTGTTCAGCTGCAAGACTCTGGGCACAGTCTGGTGGATATACATATATTAATTCTTTCTACTGTATTCCAGCTGCTTCTGCTGGGTAGGTTGGGGGCAATCCCTCTTTCTTTCTAGCTCTTACAACTGCCTATACTGATTCTTTCTACTGTATTACCACTCTCTCAGCTATTGAAGTTGGGGGCAATCCATCTGGCTTTTCAGTATCCTATAATTGCCTATACTGACATTTTCTACTGTATTACTACTGCTTCAGCTGGGGAGGTTGGTGGCAATCCATCTGGCTATTCAGTTATAGTGAGTGATATCCTTCTTTATACTCATCAAATATGGGAAAGTCCACTAATGCAGCAGCAGCTGCTGCTAAGCTGGAGAAAATTGCCCGTGGCTCCCATTCAACTTCCTCGCAAAGTCAGGCTTCCTCTGCCCGGTCGGAGCCTCCTGCAGTGGACCTGGAGCAGTCTTCAATCCCATCTCCCCCTGACCCCACTCTGGCGCAAGTACTTTAAGCCATTTCAGATTCAGAAATCAGGGTGACAGGGAAAATTGGGGAAGTCCAAGTTGACCTTTCCATCATACGACAGGAGCTTCAAAAGGTCCGTGAGCAGGTGGGAGAGGCAGAACATCGAATTTCCAACTTAGAGGACATCACTAACCCGATGAGAGGACGTCTGGACCAGCTGACTGCACAGGTGTCTACTTGGAAAGCGAAGATTATCGATCTTCAGGGGAGATTAAGGCGTAATAATGTGCGATTTGTTGGCTTCCCGGAGCGAATTGAGTGGCAAGATCCGGTTGGCTTTATACAAGAGCATCTCATTAAAGAATTTAGTAGGGAAGCCTTCTCCCAACAATTTACGGTGGAGAGGGCTCACAGAGTGCCCCCACAGCCTCCTCGCCCGGGCGCTCCTTCACGCACCTTTATTGTGCCGTTCCTCCACTTCCAAGACCAATATACTCTGTCTTCTTCGTCAGCAAGGCCCAATGAAGGTAGATAATGCCTCCGTCTCTGCTTACCCAGACTTCGCAACTGATGTTCAAAAAGAGAGAGCTCAATACCTCCGTGTGAAGAGGCACCTGAGGGAGCTTCAGCTGTCGTAAGAGGTGTTATTCCCTTCCCGGTTGAGTGTACAGGCGGATGGTTCTGCCCACTTCTTTGACTCCCCTTGGGATGCCCATGACTGGCTGGACAGACGGGGAGCGAGAAGACGGACCTCTCCTCCGTGATCTTTGTAATTATTGAACAGGAAGCGGATAGCTTTGGACATTCCTCCATTGGCCCCTATTCTTTTATTCTTCTTGTATGTTTAATTTCGAATTTGCCATCTAAAGTGCATTATATTTGTTGCATTTGGGGCTGTTTATCTGTGTTATGGGTCACCACCATAGGGGAGCTGGCATCTTATGTCTAACCTAGGTAACCAGCTCTTCAGTTAGGTGAGTGTTCTTGCCATGTGCAGCGGAAAGTCCACTGCATAGGTAAGGTGTATTTGTTAAAATAATAGGGATAGTTAACATGTTGGGGTTCAGGTATTACTTCAAATTTAAAGGTAATACAGGGTGGGAGTGGGTGGGGTGGTTTTCCTCTCTGGGTCCCGGGCCTGTCTGGTATGCAGCAAGTTATGTATTATCCAGGTATAGCTGTTTCATTTTTGTGAAGATTAGGAATGTATGTGATCTATCAGGGTCTCTCTTCCTGTGGCCCTATAGGTTTACTAAAGTAATGTTGTATGTGCTCTACCCTCTCCATAATTCTTGTTTCGGTTGCAATGGCAGATTCCCTGAAAGTGCTGACCTGGAATACTAGGGGGTTAAATAATAAAATAAAGCGTTCTCTTGTTCTCCGGGAAGTTTGGAAACATAAGGCTGATATTGTATCCCTAGTGGAGACTCATTTGGTAGGGGGCAGGTTGTTTTCCCTTAAATAGAGGTGGGTAGGATGGGTTTACCACTCGGCCCACACTAATAACTCTAGGGGGGTCTCTCTGTTAATAAGCAAAAATGTTAAATTTGTCCACGAGGAGGTTCAGACTGACCCCTATGGACGGTATGTGTTTCTCGCTGGTAAATTGATCACGTCCCTATACTTCTTCTCGCAATTTACATTCCTCCACCCTTTAGTAATGAAGTACTTAAAAAAGCAGTAAAATTTATGGCTAAATTCCCAGGTACCCCTGTTATTTGCATGGGGTATTTTAATTATGTTTTAGATAAGGGGTTGGATCATCTGGGGGCTCCTTCACCTAGTCCTAGTCCCTCACACACTCCATTTGCTGATTTCATGTCTACTATGGGTTTTATTGACGCTTGGCGTCTTAGGAATCCTGATAGACATCTGTTCTCCTGCCAATCTGCATCCTTTCATACTCTTTCACGTATAGATTTTGTATTTACCTTCTTCTTTGCCTGCTTCCTTGGTCCTATATATTAATTCTATTGACTATTTACCAAGAGGCATTTCTGACCACTCTACTGTATTAATGTCCCTGGTCCTGTGGGATAATGCCGTATTACGTTTTTGGAGGTTCAATCCATACTGGCTGGAGCTGATGGGAGCAGGGTTTGGTCTGGTTGTGGAGTGGGAAGGCTATTTCTCAGACAACCAGGATCCTCCAGGTCCTGCCATCTTGTGGGATGCCTTTAAGGCTGTAGTACGTGGGTCATTGGCTGCGAGTGTGGCCAGAAAGAGAAAATATTTTAGAGATGGAGCGGGCTTTGAAGCAAAAGTGTGGTGTTTGTGAGGCTGAGTATATCCGTACACGGGGTGAACCAGCCAGGTTAAAATGGTTGAGTGCACAGAAGGACTGGACCGATCACATATATGCTAAGTCCAAGAGACGACTACTATTTGCGGGTAATCTTATGTATGCCCAATCTGATATGGCAGGGTCCTATATGGCTTACTTGGCCAAGGGGGAGCAGGATACCTGGAATGTAGTTGAGATTATGGATGGTAGGCAGATTGTGTGTACCCGAGCTCAGGACATTGCGGCCATATTCCTGCAATATTTTCGATCTATTTAGGCTATGTACTCAGAGTTGGAGCTGCACTCATACCTTGATACTGTGGTTCTCCCCAGATTATCGGCAGAGGCAGTGGAGATGCTGGAGGCCCCTTTCTCCCCTGCTGAGCTGGAGGTGGTTGTTAGCTCCCTTCCCAGTAATAAATCGCCGGGAATCGGCTCCCGATTGAATTATACAAAAAATTCAAAGAATTCTTTATTCCGTGCCTTTTAGATACTTATGACTCTCTGTTTCGGAGTAGCTGTTTACCCCCTTCCATGCCAGAGGCTCTCATAGTGGTGATTCACAAGCCCGGGAAAGATCCACTTCACCCTGAATCGTATAGGCCCATTTCTTTGTTATCGGTTGATGTTAAAATACTGGCTAAATTGCTTGCTCGTAGGTTAAACCAAGTGATTTCTTCCATTATACATCCTGATCAGACTGGCTTTATGCCAAATAAGTCTACGACCACAAATCTCCCGTCGTCTCTTCTCGCACTTACAGTTGCCCCATAAAGCTGAGGAGGGGGCTGCGGTGGTGTCACTGGATGCCGCTAAGGCCTTCGACTCGGTGGAGTGGGGGTATTTGTGGGAAGTTTTGCGCCGGTTTGGTTTTGGGCCCTGTTTTGTTAAGTGGGTACAACTTTTATATTCCTCCCTGGCTGCCCGGCTCTGTGTTAATGGATGTACCACGGATCCGTTTCCATTGGGCCGAGGTACCAGGCAAGGATGTCCGCTCTCCCCAACAATTTTCGCCCTTGCTAATGAACCGTTGGCATGTCTCATTAGATCTGATTTGAAGGTAGTCGGGCTCCCAGCTGGCACGGGGACCGACAAAATTGCCCTCTATGCGGATGACATTCTGCTGTTCTTGGCGAGGGTGGGTGATTCGTTTCCAGCTTTATTGGATATGGTTGATTTGTTTGGGGTGTATTCTAGTTTGAAAATTAACTGGGAAAAGTCTAACATATTCTCCCTTAGTAGCTCTCATCCTGTGGAGGTTCCTCCCTCCTGCCCTCTTCAATTGACCACTAAGTTTAAGTACCTGGGCATGTGGATTTCCCTTGAGACCTCTGACTATTGTAGTTTAAATTTAACTCCCATAATGCAATGGTTTAGAGGTAGAATTTCCACGTGGAGTAAGCTCCCCCTGTCCCTTACAGGTAGAGTCAACTTAATAAAAATGACACTCCTTCCTAAATATCTTTATGTCCTCCAGCATTCCCCACTGTTGCTGCCTCGCTCATATTTCAGATCCCTTAATACACATTTCCTTTCTGTTCTTTGTAGAAACAAACAGTTAGGGGGGTTGGCCTTTCCTGATCTTTGGGGATACTATGTAGCTGCCCAATTAGCTCATTTAGTTCCATGGCTTAGTGATAGCGGGAATGGACTTCTTGGGGTTCTGTTACGTCAGGTGGGTCGACATAATCTGACTCCGTTGCAGTTTTTGTTTTTGTTGGCGGGAGGGGGGGGGAGAGGGGGGGGTCCGTTGTTCTCGCAAGCGGGATGAGTCTGGAGAATTTTGAACCGACTTTTAGCCGTTAAATCGTATGACCCTGACACTCTTTGGTACAGCCCCTCTTGGTTGGAAATGCCTAACCTTCAGGGTCGAAGGGTATGGATTCAAGCTGGGCTGGTATCCATAGGCCAGCTTTATTCGGAGGGGGGGTGCTGAGAACCTTTGGGCAGTTGGGGGAAGTTTTTTCTTTAGGCAGAGTACACTTTTTTTGATATTTACAGCTCCGGCACACTTTGAACGCCCAGTTTGCAGACGAGGTACCCTTGGTTCAACCTTCCCCGGTAGTGCTCATGTTGTCTGAAGCGGCTAAGAGGTGTTCGGTCTCCTTTCTTTATGCCACTCTTGGTGAACTTCTATATGGGGACAATCTCCCTGCCCTTAGAATGAGATGGGAGTCGGATGTGGGAAGCTTGCAGGATGAAGAGTGGAACCGGGCCCTGGCATGCAGTACGATGGCCACCTCGTCAATCCGTTACCAGCAATTCAAATGTATTTGCTCCACAGGGCTTATTTATCTCCGCATAGATTGGTGAGAATGGGGTTGCGTGGGGATGCATGTTACCCGAAATGTCGGGCGGATGACACAGATTTCTGGCACCTGCTATGGGCCTGCCCTTTTTTTAAACAGTTCTATGAGAAGGTGTGGGAGGCTATTTGCTCCACATTCACCCCCCTGCCTCCTTTGAACTCCAAAACCTCTTGTTCAGAATAGACTTGACAGAGAATTTTTCCTCAGCTGTGCACCGCTATGTGGGTGTATTGTGTACACTGGCCCTGGCATTGGTTGCTAGGAAATGGATGGGTCACCGACATTTCAAAATTGGGTTGGGTTGGGTTGGTTAACGTGACTCTGAACCATGAGAAATTTGTCCATACCAAAAGAGGAGCGTTGGCTCGGTTCCTTCAGATATGGGATCGTTGGCTAAAGTCTCCCTTACTATATATGTATCCTGATGTTCAACCTGCTGAGTTGTAAATACACTCCTGCAATAATGGTGTCCTGGGAAGGGTCTCAGGTATCCTATCAAGGTACTGATTGTAATTGATCTGCCTGTTATACATTGCTAAAAGTGTTACAATGGTCCATCTTTTGAATTAAGTTGTGCTGCTTATAAAGTATTATGTTTGCTGCATACATGCTTGTCAAGAGGGGGTAGGGGCGGATTTTTGAGTGGGTGGAGGGATGGGGGAGGAATTGGGGTTCTTGGGGTTGTGTTGTATGTTTGTATTTTGTTTTTTGTGTGAAAAATCAATAAAGAAACTCAATTAAAAAAAAAAAAAAAAACCTCCAACCCAGGTCCCTGTCACTCTCTAATCCCCACCCCAGACCTCTGTGTCTCTAAAACCACCACTCTAGATCCCTGTCACTATTAAACCCCAACCCCAGACCTCTGTCTCTCTCCAACCCCTACTCTAGACCCCTGTCATTATCAAACTCCAACCCTAAATCTTTGTCTCTCTCCAACCCCCACTCCAGGCCCCTGTTTCTTTTTCTGCAAACCCCACCCCAGATCCCTGTTTTTGCTCTGCAGCCCTCACTCCATGCCCCTGTTTCTCTCTCTTTTTTCCCCACTCCATGCCCTTGTTTCTTTCTCTAGTCCCCACTCCATGCCCCTTTTCCTTTCCAGCCCCAATTTCCCTCATTTCTCTGTAACCTTTTCTCTTACCTTCTCTTCTTTTCCTGTAACTCTGGGTCACGCTGCAGACTTCGGAGCCTTAACTCCCCAAAATAGTGGGTCCTTTGGGGCGGAGCTTATACAGAGGGGCAGAGCTTATATGCCGAGACCTGGCCAGTGCTGTAATCTATTGATTCAGCACTAAATGAACAGGGAGGGGAGGCGGATCAGCACTGAGCTGTATAGGCTCTCTCTGATGCTGCTGCTCTGCAGTTTCACACAGCCTACAGTCCGCTGCACTGACAGGTTGGGAAGAATCTGTGCTGCTGCAAGTGTGTGTTTTTATTTTTAAATATGCCTTGTGAAGGGGTTTCTAGGCAACTGGAAACCCCCCCCCCCTGTGTGCACCACTGCCATTTCCACAAAAACTTTCCTAAGTTCTAGCACCCTTGTCTTTGTGTGGCACGTGTCTCTCTCAGTCATTATACTAAGCCATACTGCTTGATGATCACTGGTTCCTAGGTTCTCACCCACATATACTTCTGAGATTCTGTCATCATTTGTAAATACCAAATCTAAGATGACCCCTTTGTGCGTGGCATAAAAAGAGAGGCTATGGCAATTATTCATTCTTCTTCGATTTTTGAGAGGCATATGCAATATATAGCCCCTAGGTTTGAGGACACAAAACTGTAATGTATGATTAAATGACACCACTATTAAGTATATTCTGCAATAGGCATATTTATAGATCAGTTAAGTTGTATAGTAAAAGTCTTTGAACTCAGATAGTCTTTACCTGGTGATTCTTACATTTTAACTTGAAATTTAATGTTTAATAGCCAGTATTGGCATTTCACAAAGATGTCTGTTAACATTTAAATAAGGCCTAATTGTAAATTTTGGAGATACAGTAACTGAATACTCAAGACAAAGTGTATCATAGTAACACAGTAAATATTAATATAATGAGTCATTGTTTTAATTTTCTGTTATTTATTAATATACAGTAAGTATAAATGTGTTTTATTCATTAATTTAAAATATTATTTAATAAGTGTTCAAAATGATATAATCATATTACCAAATTTCTGGGTGTTATATACTTGAGTGAGGATAAGATGGAATTAGAGTTAGAAAAAAGATGCTATACAAGCCATACAATATTCCATTTTGGCTTTTAATTCACTATTCCACTGACTAATGCATTGTAATAGTAAATAGTAGCATTTTATGCAGTGAGATTGGGGTATTGTAATTTGGTGATCCAAACTAGTGACTAACAAACATGTTGAGCATTGTAAGATTACTTGTGTTTTGTTGCATTTAGCAGACTTAAAAGGGGTTATCTGCACTTAGTCACACTGCTGTTCATAGCAACTGTAGCTATTGTAGCTAAGTTGAAACATATCTCTGTAAGACCGGCAAAGGCATCACATATCATGCAATTGAATATGACTCTAAGTAATGAAACTGAGATTGCTTATTCATAAACAGACAACAAGATCAGAAGGCCCTACTTTACCTAGGAAGATAATGGTAAGTGCCAGTAATTTATGACTAATGTAGCCTGACTGCCTTGTGTAAAAGGTGTAATAATTATATATATTTAATTACAGAAAAAGGATTGATGTATACTAATCTGAAAGAATAATGTGGAACGTCAAGAGAATCATTAATATTAATAGCTGGTAATAGGGTCTAGGGATTAGAGTAAGCATTTGAAAGTGTTCCATGTAGAACATTACTTTTAAAAAACACGCAAATAAAACAAAAATGGAGCATTACATAGGTCACCTTTTTAAGGTATATAAAAAATATAATATTTTTTATATAAATCAGTGCAATGGTACTTTAATTAAAAAAATTATGGAAAAGAAAGAGAATTTAAAATAAATAATGCTCAAAGCATCTTCACTTTGAGGAAAATCCAGTAGGATTTCATTTATATATCTATTTATTTATTTATTCAGAACTTGAATAGCCTATTACAATTACAGTATTTCCTTTTGGGATTTTGCTATTTCAATTTATACACAAAGTTAAATTTAAAGTTTAAAGTCAAGGATGACACCTGGAAACAGAACCTAATGTTTTTTTGTTAATTGTTGTGCCCAAGGAAATAAAGATGTCAGGTTGATAGTTTTTTTCTATAGTGGACATATACAGTAGCCTACTGTAACCTCCTCTTCATAGATCTCCCACTCACCCAAATTTCCCCCTTCAATCTTTATGCAATGCTGCTTCCAGGCTCATCTTCCTCTCATGCCGCTCTACCTTGGCCTCTCCTTTAGGTCAAACCCTCCACTGGCTTCCTGTCCGCTTCAGACCTCTCTTTAAACTTCTTACTCTCACATTTAAGGCCATCTCCTCATCCACTGCTCCCTACCTCTTTTCCCTCATCAACATGCACATCCCTTCCCACCCTCTCTGTTCTGCTAACCAGCGCTGTCTGACCTCTTTACTGATATCCACATCTCACACCCGTATCCAGGACTTCTTCCGTGCTGCACCTTTGCACTGGAACCTCTTCTTCACTCAGACTCTCCCCCACATTGCAGGTCTTCAAGCGTTCACCCAAAATGCACATGTTCAGGCTAGCCTACCCCTCCTCCACTTCACATCCTTTCTGCATCCTTCATCTATCCCTTCTTATCCTTCCCCTTCTCCCCCGCTCACACCAGCAGTCCACTTCCTTCCCCCTCTGTATGTCTTCTGTAAGTTCTTTCCTCCCACTTAGTGTGTTAGCTCACGTGAGCAGGACCCTCCATCCTAGTGTTGTTCCTTCCTCCACCACTCCCCCCTCACTTCGTACCCTCTTGTTCCCTTCTGCTACATTTTTACCTCCTCCCTACCTGGTGACTCCCTCTCAACTGCGCTCTATCTTCTGCTCCCTGATCTTCCAAGGTTGACACCATACATTTTGCCTTGCTTCTGTGCTTGCTTCACTTTTTGTGTTTTTGTGATATTTTTATATTCATATTGTATTTAATATGTACTATGCTGTCCATCCCTACCCTGTATGTCTGTATTGTATTTTGTTGTATTTTGTATGTGCGGACACCTTGTGGCACCTTATAAATAAACAACAATAATAATAATAATAATAAGCAGCCAGGTTGATGTGTACACAGCACAGCCATAGCTTCAGCACCAGGTGCTAGCATAATTATTAAAAGCCAGGACTGATTGGCTGTTCAGTGTTTAAATACCCAGCATGAAGAACTCTCTTGTGATGGTGATGTCTGTTTTCTGTAAAGTCTGCAGCCTGTATCTGTTAAAGTTTTGCTATTGTTATTGCTCTTGTCTTGTCTGGTCTGGTTAAATCTGGTCTCCTAGTTTCTTGCCCGGGTTGTTAGCCCTGCTTCCCATAGGGCCTATGTTTGTTCATTGTTCTGCCTCATTCTTGTCTGTCTGCTGCTATCTGTGTCCATCTGCTTTGTGGTTTTTGGTTATTGTTACCTTGGGCCTGATCCAGACCTACGCTCGCATGCGAGCGAACGCTGATCATGAGCGTAAAAACGGCAGAAAAAAATCGCACTGCGCACGTGCATAGTGACAACTTCCGGTCGTACCAAATACCTTTTCATAGCGGCGATTCTGACGTCCGTATTGTTTCCGACGACGGGGCGTGTTTATAGTACGAAGTTAGTACGGACGCTGGAGTTAAGGAATGTAGGCGGGGGAGCCATTTAAATTGTACAGTATGGGCATGCTAAGCGTCGTTTATAAGCAATGAACGTACGGACGGCCGCGGGAACGAACACAAAAGTTAGGGTAGGGTTTGCCGAGTGTATGGATGCTAAACTAGGTACGAGCAAGGGGAGTGTCGATTGCCGTGCATCGGTGGTACGTTCAGCGATAATACGCTACGCACACCAGCGTAGGTCTGGATCAGGCCCCTTGTCCCTGTATATCTAGCTGAACCCTTTTACTTTGTATTTGTATTCCCTCCTGGACCCTGTTACCTTGAACCTGTATATCTGCCTAGATCTGGTGTTCTTGTCTCATCTGTTAGTCCTGTCCTTTACCCTTTCCAGTTTGTCAGACTTTGTCCTCATTGTATCTATACAGTCCCTGTCCTGTTGCAATGTCTGACTCCCAAACCATCATTGTTAATCCGGATGTCGCTTGCCGGACATGTCTATCCCCAACATCAAGGGCTCTAACGAAGATTAAGGCCTAGTTAGACTCTGACACCCTGGTGGGCCATTAACCTAAGTAATGTAACATGGAGAATATCATTATTTTCAAAAGAAAAGTTACATAGAAGAGCCTTGTCTGATGTTTTGGTGTTGAAATTGATGAAAGAGTAGGTAGGATGAGGGCCAGCATATCCATGTACAAGTATTTTTAAGTAAATGATAGGCTTTATAACCCTATGCTTTCATACTTAAAATGATATTAATGGAGAGTGGATTGAGAGAATAAAGATAACAATTAAGACAAGGGAGGGCAGTTGCCAATTGTCTAATCTTTGAAAGAAGGGCATAGAGTGAGTGAAAAGCTCAGGAGCTTTATAAATTGGGACAAGGCAGGGTAATCTTTCAGCTATATACCATAATTATTTATACTGAGCAAGATTAACCTTTAAATATTTGATGAATAAATTATGTTTTAAACAAATAATCTTTAGTGATATTTGGTAGTGCTGAATTAAGTGGATATTTTTTTCCAGAAATCTGGATTTCTATTCTAACAATTATTTAATCCCTATCTTCCTTATGCTTAGCATGTATCTCTATTAAGAAATTAAGAAAAGAATTAGTGGTTGATGTTGGTTTAACTTTTTTTTGGTTAGTCATTATTAGTTATGTTTATTTCTTTTGTAATTTTTTGGGATACACTCTTAACTATCGCTAACATGACTGAAAGAGAAATGCAGTATAGAACATTATAGGCCTTTTAGACTTTTGCAGAAATAAATTACTTTTGGTTTCAGATTGCAGTAAATAACTATAGATTTGGAAAATACTGTATAATTAGAGGATCTTATATTTCTCCAACAAGTTGCTAATTAAAGTTACATTTGCATATTAACAACTCAGCAGCTGCTACATTTATTCTTCCCTCTTCACTTATCAGTTTTAAAACACCAATCTATAATGATAAAAGTAAAACAGTGTTTGGTTGATTAGGGAAGAAAATATTTTAGACTTAAAATAAATGAAGGCTAACACTAATTAAGTAGTTGGCTAAATTAACACTTTCTATCTAGTCCATGTCATCTACAATTTTTTTTAATTGTTTCTTCAATATTTATGAGAATAATGAACAAAAATCACATTGGAAAGATGGTATCATTCTGCTGAATGAGTAGAGTAAGAGTAAACATTAAGAAAAAATACAACAACTAACACAGTAATAATAATTTAACAAAATGCTTAATAATTTAGATAAATAATGAATATGAATATTAGACTTAAAAGACAGTTAACCTCAGATTTGAAATTGTAACAAGAATAATAGCAGAAAAATACACTGTTAAGTATAAATCATTTTTATACCCTGTATTGGAGCAATAATGAAGCTTTACTTAGGAATGAATATGAATATTAGACTTAAAAGACAGTTAACCTCAGATTTGAAATTGTAACAAGAATAATAGCAGAAAAATACACTGTTAAGTATAAATCATTTTTATTCCCTGTATTGGAGCAATAATGAAGCTTTAGTTAGGTCTTAACAATTGACCCAAATGCACAAAGGTTTCCCATAAAACCCCCTCTACTGTATATTTGTGATAACCAGTTCTTATATATGTTACTGTTACTTTCATCTTGATTGCTGTCATAAGTCATATAGGAGTTTTATTTTATTTTCTTTTAGCAGGCACATTGTAGAGTCATATAGAAAGATACATAGTAACCTAGAGAAGAATTGCCACAATGTGATTGTCCTGCTAAAATAAATTCCTACATCAGACTACTCCTGATGATGAGTAATTTACATGTTACTTAAATGAAGAACCATAACGACTGGATGGATTAAGAAAAGTAAAACATCTGTTACAACAATTGCCAGTGTTGGATTGTGATTGTCGAAAGGCTCAATTCTGTTACTCTCATGTTTCGTGCATCTGTCTATTTTTCTGCAGTCTTAGAACCTTGACATGTCATTGTGATTTTCAGGATATGGCATAATGTATATGAGCTAAATGCTAAATGGTTTTAATATTATAAATGAATAACATTATAGGTTCTTAACCATTTGCTTATCTTTTGTGTATTGGACATTGGGCCTGATCCAGAGCTACGAAAATTCGCACGGCGGGCGAATGCGTACGTTCGACCGTGCGAATAAACATACACGCCCCTAACACTCCCATAGTAAAGTACCTGCTTACGACGCCTATACCCTACACTGGGTACGACCGTCGGCCGTACGAAAATTCGCACAAAATACGCTGAGCGTACGGGCTTAGCACGCCCATACTGTACAATTTAAATGGCTATCCCCGCCTCCCTGTAGTAAAACGGGCGCCCAGGCGACCATCGTACTGAACGAACGCCCCGCGAGCGAAAAATACGCTCACAATACGCCCGCTATTCGCTCATGACGCCCAGGCGACCGGAAGCTGTCATACTGGGCATGCGCGTTGCGAATTTTCTCCCGAATTTTCGCTTACGATGGGCTCACGCTCGCTTGCGGTCGTAGCTCTGGATCAGGCCCCTTGTCATGATTCCGGGTCTGATTAGAGAGTAGTCCTACACACTAACATGACTTAATAACAGATGCAGAGTCTACCGCAGGTCATAGCCCTCTCACTTGTAGGCTGAGATAGGACTGAGCAGAGTGAGGCAAGTTCTGAGAAGGGACCAGAAACAGAATACAGGAGCTGATTATTGGATGCTATAACTGAGCATATTATGCTAATAAAGACAACAGGTAGCAAATAGCAAGATCTTGTCACAGGTACTGGGAATAGGACAGAGTTTCTGAGAACAGATTGCAGATACAGAGAACAAGTTACAGGTATTAGGAGCTGGATGCAGGTATCAAAAACTACCTGCAGGTACAGAGAAAAGGACAGGGAACCCAGTGCCGGATTAAGGGGGGGGGGCACAGGGGGCATTTGTGTATTATATGGTAATGTGGAGCACGTGCCCCCGGCCCCCTCTCCCCTAGGGCCCCCCCGCTGCCTGTGATCTCAAAAAAATGTACCTTCTACCGACGGCATCCGGCTTCCTCCTCCCCCTGCAGAGTCGGACTGGCCAGCCATGGAGCCGGGGGGTAAAGAGCTGGCTGTGGCTCTGTTCATAAGACGCTAGTGTGACCTAAGGTCATGTGAGCATCTTAATTCTGCAGAGTGCGTGCAGCGGAGGACAGAGCCGGAGGAGAGGCAGTAAAGGGGAAAAAAAAATTGTAGAGTTTTTTTAAGTTTTTAAAGTGGTTGGGGTTATCTGGACATGTAATAAGGGGCAATAAGCTTGAATGGACACATAGGGGTAATAAGGGTGAATGGTCACAGAATAAAGGGTCACAAAGGCTTATTGGAAAAAGAAAATGAAGAAGCAATAAGGCTGCCTGGACACAATTAAAGAGGGGAAATTAGACTGGCTGGACACAGAAAGAGGGGGAATAAATACTAAAGGAGGAGAAACAGGAGAAAGGGGCAATAAAGCTGGTTGGACACAAAGACAGAGAGGGTATAAATAAGGCTGGCTGGACAGACACAAATAAAGAGGTGGTAATAAGATTGGCTGGATACAAAGAGGGTGCAAAAAGACTGGTTGGACATAAAAGGTGCGTGCAGTAAGGCTGATTGAATACACAGGAAGGGAGTTATAAAGCTAACTGGACACAGAAATAGGTTCTGTGTCCAGTTAGGGGGAAAAATGAAGTCGATTGGACAAAAAAATAAAGAGGGGGCAATGAGGCTGGCTGGACACAGAAGAAGGGGGCAATCAGGTTGACTGGATACACATAAAGAGGAAATAAGGCTGGGTGGACACAGAAGAAGGGGCAATAAGGCTGGGTGGACAAAGAATAGAAGGGGCAAATAAGGCTGACGACACAAATAAAGAGGGGGAATAAGGTTGGATGAACACAGAAAGGAGGGGGTATTAATGCTGAATAAACAAAGAAGGAGGTGGCAGTAAGGCTGGGTGGACACACATAAAAGGTGGCAATAAGATTGGCTGGGTACTAAGAGGGGGCAATAAGACTGGTTGGACACGGAAGGAAAGGGCAATAAGGCAGGTTGAATACACAGAAGGAAGGGGTATAAAGCTGACTGAACACAGAAAGAGGGCAATAAGACTGCATGGACAAACAGGGACACAATAAGGAAGTATAGACAAAAATAAAGAGGGGGCAATGGGGTTGGCTGAACACAGAAGGAGGGGACAATAATGCTGACAGGATACACATAAAGAGGCAATAAGGCTGGCAATAATACTGGCTTCACATAAAGAGTGGTTAGACACAGAAAAAAAGGGAAATAAAGCTGGTTGAATACACAGGAGGAGGGGTATAAAGCTGACTGGACACAGAAGGAGGGGTTATAAGGCTGGTTGGTCAAACAGGAGGCAACAATAAGGCTGACTGGACACACAGAAAGAGGCAAATAGGCTGGCTGGGTACAGAAAGAGGACAATATGGCTGGTTGGACAAACAAGGAATAAGGCTGACTGGATACAAATAAAGAGTGGGACAATAAGGCTGGCTGGACACAGAGAAGAAGGGGCATTGAGACTGACTGGTCACACAGAAAGAAGGGACAATAAGGCTAAATGGACACACATAAGGAGGGGGCATAAAGGCTAGCCCAAGGAGAGAAGAAATTGGATGGCTGTAGATACACACACATGGAGGGGGGAGATAGGATGGCTCTAGAGGTGCAGAAGAAGGCAGGAAAGGGTGACTGAAGAGAAACAGAAAAAATTGTATATAGTAATTTACTGTGTTTATAAAGTCAAATATGAATATAAATAGTCCAGTGCCCCTTTGTTTAAGAAACAACATTTATATGTAGACCACACTGCTAATGACAAAATAAGCCTATTGTTGTATGTCATTAAAATGCAATGTGTATTGTATGGCAATAACTAGGATCCAATGTGTATTCTATGGTGATAACTAGGATGCAATGTGTAATGTATGACGATAACTAGGATGCAATGTGTATTGTATAGCGATAACTTGGGTGCAATATGTATTATATGGTGATAACTAGAATGCAATGGATATTATATGGTGATAACTAGGGTGCAATGTTTATTATATGGTGATAACTAGGATGCAATGTGTATTGTATGGCAATAACTAGGATGCAATGTGTATTGTATAGCAATAACTAGGATGCAATGTGTATTATATGGTGATAACTAGGATGCAATGTGTATTGTATGGTGATAACTAGGATGCAATGAGTATTGTATGGTGATAACTATGTGTATTGTATGGTGATGACTAGGATGCAATGTGTATTGTATGGTAATAACTATGATGCAGTGTGTATTATATTGTGATGACAAGGATGCAATGTGTATTGTATGGTGATAACTAGGATGCAATGGTGATATGGTGATAGTACGGTGATATATGGTGATACGGTGATACAGTGATTATATGGTGATACTACAGTGCAGTGTGTATGGTACCAATAGCTAGGATATAGTATGTCTTATATGGCGGTAACTAGGATGAAGTTGCTATTATTTTAAGTGGTCCTTATTGTATGGTGATCAGATTTAAGTATCACTGATGTAGCCATCCTCCGCCCTGACCCTTTGACCACACCCATTGACTATATGGTGGGCCCCCATCACATTATTCCCTGGCATGCCCCAGTCTGACCCTGCAAGCATCGCTTGTCATACAATTACAATATAGGGGAAAATATATATATATATGAAAACTCACCTTCCGGCTCTGGCAATGTGAGCTGCCTTGGTCCCGGCTTCCCCCTCCCCCTGTTTCCTTCATGTGTGTCAGCCGGGCGTGATGTCATCATGCCTAGCCATAAAGTCAGGACTGAGGAGGATTGCCCGCGAGCGCGAAGAGCGGCAAGACGCCGACGATGGACAGAGGCAAGAGCAAGAAGACTGAGAGCCAGCCTGAGGAGGGCCTCGAGAAGAGGCAAGAGCAGAGCTGCAAAGCAAGAAGATTTATATCTGTGATTCACAGGATTAAGAAAAAGAGAGGGCAGAAGATAGAAGAAAGGAGGGAAATAAAAGGTACCGTATATACTCGTGTATAAGCCGAATTTTTCAGCACATTTTTTATACTGAAAAAGCCCCCCTCGGCTTATACTCAAGTGAGGAAAAAAAATACAGGGGATGCTACATTGAACTTACCTTTGCTGTCCCTCCGGCAGTCCCTGTGTCTGTGTCAGGCTCTCTTCCCTGCAGCTGTGCCTCCGGCTGTCTTCCCCACGGTGCGCGCTGCACAATGACGCTGAGATGACCTTAGGTCACGCAACGTCTTTGTGCAGCGCAAGACGCGAGGGAG
>WWET01003250.1:45661-58349 GCA_011038615.1 Limnodynastes dumerilii | reverse complement strand
TGGTAAGACCCCAGCACAAACAGGGTTGGATTAGGGTGTTGTTCTTTGTTTTTCCCTTCCCCCCCTTTTCCATTGGGCTCGGCCGGCCGGTGAGACGTGGAGGAGGTGAGAGGAGGAGGGTCAGGAGAAGACACCCAAGGATCTCTTGACGTTGATTTGTACACTGTGGGATAAAAGAAGGGATTCTGTAAGTAGGATACCTACTATTTTGGATTTGCCTGATTCCTGGGGAAATTAGGATTGTGTTTTCTGGATTATATTTTCCCTTCACATTGTGAGTAGGGATACGGAAGGTTGGAGTTTGATCAGATGTGACGTACTTCACTATATCTCTATACCTTTTCTCTATATTTATGTGTGGATCTCCCTGAGTACATACAAAGAAGGGGTGAACCCCCAAGGAGGAGAAGGATCCGGATATAGTAGAGCCTCCACCTGGTGATACAGCAGAATCCCCCACCTCTATATGGACATTCGAAAAGAAAAACCTTACAAGGTCTAAACTCATAAGACTTTATATAGATTCCTACTGTGTAATTTTAGGCTACTTAGCGCTTTTGATTACGGTGCATTGTTGATAAATATTTGTGTGTTCAATCATTTCCACTTAGGTGGAACTGATTGACATAAGGGGTGTAGTGACAACACCCCTACACCGTGGACTTCTGCTGCTGACATTGTGTGGCGCAGGAGGTGTTGTTGTCCTTTCACATACGCATATTATAGAAAATTGTTTTAGCCTCCGGCCCAATAATGGCTGTTTAGAATAGAGACAGAGCCCACTAGAGAGGTGAGTAACCTCTCCAGGGACTTTAGGGTTATTGTTAGGCTCTTAAGTAGAGAGGGTTAGGGTTAGAGTCATGGAATGGGAGGGTTAGGATCAGCTTGTGGGTAGGAGAGTGTAGATTTAGGCTGCAGGGAGGGAAGACTTAGGGTCAGGCTGCAGGGAGAGTAGTCTTAGGGTTAGGCTGTGGGGAAGGGAGGGTTAGGGTCAAGTTGAGGAGAAAGGAGGGTTAGGGTCATGAAAAGGGAGGGTTAGGGTGTGGATTAGGGTAAGGGCTGAGGTTAGATTTGTAGTTTCAAAGCAATATCTTCTATGCTCCAGGGATTGATTGTTTTGCCTCTTAGAGATTAGATTTTGAAATAGGACCGTTCTCTGCAGAGACCCACACCCTACAAAATAACATGTTCTAAAGAAATGATTTAATGTACATAGCATGTGTTATACTCACACCCATTCATTGCAGTAATCAGCAGGGTTTAAGTCACCTTTTTTATTGTTGATTGCATTATGATGCTGTGTTTTCAGTGTTCTATACACTTGAGTAATCTTACAATGCATTCCAGAGTCATACATTTAAGAGACATTCACCTTCATAAAATATAATCTTATTCAATGATGTGCTGTATAAAATGTTTATTCTATTAAATATGTAAATGGCCTTGACAATGTTTATTGCAGCTGTTTCTTGCAGCTGTTGTTGTTACTGATGCATCAGCACCTGATTAATATGTGTACATATGGCTTGTTTATTAGGCCCGTGATATTATGTAGTTGAAAGAAGTTCAGGTACGTCATTTACTATAACTTGTAGTCTCTAATCAAATGTGACATTTATCTTCAAATAATATCTCAAGTGCCCTGTTGTTATGGCTTGGACTACAGTACAGCATTTACATGAACTGATTTTAATTATAGTTCATGGAAGACTCTAAATGCAAATGATAATTTAACTAGAAAACAGCAACTTTTAAGTCTAACTATTCTTCAAAGAATAGAAAACAAATTAGCATTTTTGTAATTAGCCATTATTTTATTGATGTCAGTATCCTTTGGTATAGTTAAGGTTGAAAAGATCATAGCCCTCTAATAACCCTCTAAATTTAGATGCTAATAACTTTTAAATTGTATAGATAAGCTGCATGCATGATAGCTATTGGCAAGGTGAGTTATTTCAAGAGAATCTGTTAACCTAATTATTTTTCAGAATTAAACTTAGACAAATGAAATACTCACAGAAGAAGGATGCATGAAGTTAGCTTTATGCTGGATTAAGTGTTTACTACTTAAAATTTATTTTAATTGCAACAGTCTATACATTTACAAAGGGGCATTGATATGACATTGTGTACGCAGTCTCACTAATGTATGCACTTATAATCAGATTCAAACCTGTAGGTATGCATGAGACTGGATCCGTGTGTAAGTATCATAATTGCCAACTCTCCCTGAATATCAGGGAGACTCCCTGAAGATTGGGTGATCTCCCTGACTCCCTGAAGTGTTTGGTAATCTCCCTGATTTTAATTTCATCCATTGAGGTCTATGGAGATGACCAATTTCATGGAGGCCAAGATGTAATGAAAGAATCTTGTTAATCAGCTGCAGCGTCACTTTTAGCTTTTCTATAAAGATAGTAATGAAAGTATTCACTGACAATTTAATAATCAATAAATACTGACATTTGTATTGTAAAATAGTTTTCTTGGCAGTGTTAGATACACCTATGGGTGGAGCTATTCACAGGGTACACCTCTTTGGCACTACAGGACACACCCCTTTGGTGCAGCACCTTGTTACAATCTCCCTGATATTCATTTGCAAAAGTAGGCAACCATGGTAAGTATGCATTATTTGCATGCTTTTTTTTTTTTTTACAACATATTATATAATTATTCTGTGTTCTAGTCTGAAAAATGCCCTAAGGGCTCCATATATAAAAAAATTAGCTAGCAGCATTATTGATTCAAGATTGCTCTCCACTCCTTGCGGCAAGCTTGGCCAAAAAAAAACCCAGAAGAATTTACTAATACTGACCTATCCTGCGAGGTCCTGCAGTGATCTGAAAGCCTTACATTGTCATTGTTGATCTTCTCTAAGTTATGCCAGGCACATACAGATGCACAGTGTTTTAAATTTAGGACTTAGAAATATTTCTAAGTTCTTGAAGAGAAAACATTGCAGAGCACTTAGTAATTTTGGATGAAAAAAATGTTATACACTATTTAAATTGTCTGGATTTTTGCCAGTATCTCAACAATACAATTATTATAGAAGCTTTCATATTTTACATAACAATTTTTTTTATTTTTCATTGAATATGTTTGGCACTTTCATTTTACTCACTTTATAAAATAAACATTTTTTTTAAAGACAAGCATATTGTTTACTTGTGTGCGCCTATGTGTTTTTTTTTAAATAAATACTGTTCTGTTTTTACACTCAAACAAATGCTAAATAATGTTACAAAAGGAAGCAACATTTATGAAAATACATGCTTTGAATTCTAATTAAGCTGTCATTATCTAGATGCGTTCCATACGGATGCAGATAACTTGTAAGCTCAGCTAAAATCTTTCACACCTTTATGTTTGTCTTTAGACATTATTAATTTCTCACAGAGGACTTGATTGATAGTGCAGCTGGTGTAACCAGAGCAATATGCTGTATAGTATAATTGCTAGATCTCACCCTTTTTAAACATAGTGAGAATTAAGTCAAAATGTAGCATGAAAGTGCATAAGAAAGACAGAAGGTTTCTTGTAGAACAAGTAAAACTTTTAATGATCACTATTAAAATCATACAAATAAAATATGTATTACATTTTCAGTAACATCTGCAAAAAGCCCTGAATATTTACACTGCTGTTCTACTGTTACGCAAATGGAACTTGGTTAAAATGTACAGGTGCTCACTTGGGGAAATTGTAGCATACGCTATAGTTGCCAACTCTCCCTGAATAGCAGGGAGACTCCCTGAAGATTGAGTGATCTCCCTGACTCCCTGAAGTGTTTCCCTGATTTTAATTTCATCCATTGAGGTCTATGGAGATGACCAATTTCATGGCTGTTCTATAAAGATAGTAATGAAAGTATTCACTGACAATTTAATAATCAATAAATACTGACATTTTAATTGTAAAATAGTTTTCCTGGCAGTGCTAGATACACCTATGGGTGGAGCTATCCACAGGACACACCTCTTTGGTGCTACAGGACACACAGGACACACCCCTTTGGTGCAGCACCTTGATAGTGCTCTTACAATCTCCCTGATATTCATTTGCAAAAGTAGGCAACCATAGTATTAGCAGGTGAGATTATTTCTCTGAGCCTTGTAAGCTTGATGCACATACTATAGAGTGTAAGATTGCGGATAGGGTCCTCTTCCCCTCTCAGTCTGAATGTTACCACTCAGTCATGTTATAATGATTCTAAATTAATTAATTAAATGAATTAAACTGTTTCGTAAATATCATAAAATCAAAAAGCTACGGTGATCTATTGTCCATAGTCTAAAGCTGGCCATAAAAAATAAAAAAAATATATATCAGAATCAGTCACGCTATTCCACTGCAGCCAGACCGATGGATAAAAGAGGACCCTACCCCCTCTGTTAGCAGCTAAAACAAATGATAATGTTATCGCTCGATTAGGCGCTGTGTACCTAAAAAATATATTTAGTAAACAAATGAGGTCAGGTGTACAATCATCTAAAATATAACACTGTCTCTATAATTGAGGTACTGGTTATAAAGATGGCACTGTATCTTTAAAAGTCAATGAAGGAAAGTTGTTGAACACGTTGGTTATTGGTGTTGGTATTCAACCATCCATATTGCACATATGTGAAAACCAAGAAAAGAAAAGATTAAGTATAACATTTATTATATCCCAAAAATTGACATAAAATTCACGGTGCCAGTAAAAAACACATAAAAATATCCATAAAACATAAACAATAAAACCAAAGGGGGATCCAAAAGGAAAACCTCCTTAAGGTGAAGGACACCCCCCAGCAAGAGTCACTCGTACCCGGCGTGAAGCAGAAGATGGAAAAAGTCCCGTCACAGATGCAAGAAGCCCGGGATTCGTCCAAGATGGTGAATACAGCAAGCGGCTGGGATCCTGCAGACGTCCGGAGTGGAGGAACACGCTGTGTAGTGACGCGTTTCAAGGGATGAAGCCTATTTATCTTGATAAAGATAACCAACGTTTTCAACAACTTTTCTTCACTGACTTTTAAAGATACAGATACATCTTTATAACCAGTACCTCAATTATAGAGACAGTGTTATATTTTAGATGATTGTACACCTGACCTCATTTGTGTACTAAATACATTTTTTAGGTACACAGCGCCTAATCGAGGGATAACATTATCATTTGTTTCCTAAATATCATCAGAGCTCCATCTCCTATAATAGACCCTAAAGGGAATTAAAAAAAAAAAATATTAAAAAACACAAACTTATTTTTATATACAAAGTCTGAAAGCTCTTGTTTTGGGTTTTCAGTTAAAAAATATTACTTATGCATTTTAGAAATTGTCTTCCTCTTCCCAGGCTAACTGTAATTACCTTCCCTACCTTTAACTCCAATTTCTCCTACTGATTTGTAACAGCAGATAGGTGGCAGTATAGACGGACTCTGCCTTTCCACATAACTGACTTTTGTTTTATAGACTTTCTCCCCTGGGTGTTTGCATATCTCATAGTTGCCGACTCTTCTGGAATGTCCGGGAGACTCCCAAAATTCAGGCTGTTCTCCTGATATGCCAGGCAGGCCCAGAGACAAGGGGAGACAAGGGGGTCGGTTGTGATGGGCCCCAGGCTTGAGGGGGGCCCCCACGGTGAATCACCACACCAACAATGACCAGCCCAGAGACCCTAAATCTGCCCACTGCACTACTATCACAGGCCCGAACCCTGTATCTCTCCCAGGCATAGTACAGCTGATGGGTGGTTGCTGGCTTTCAAATGAAATGACAGGCAGCATAATAAGTGCCTTGCCCGCCCCTTCTGCCAATCAGATCTTACCCTCCCCTGCTTCATCCCACCCCTTCCTCCCATGATAATCACCACAACTCAGACTACCATTCCCAGTAGTGTAGTGCACACGGGCATTACGTAGTGATGTCAGGCGTACAGCTGCAAAGTTTTTCTACACTGTCTTTGGCTTTCCACCCTTTGTACACACTCCTCTTCTGTCTTTAAGACAGAAGAGGAGTGTGTGCAAATAAGACCGGTTGCAAAGCCAAAGACATAATAACAAGAGGAGGTGGAGCATGTGCAAAGGAGAGGAGAGACAGTTTGCAGATGACAGCTCCATGGCAGCAGTGAACCACCCACCAGCATCCTATTAGCAACTCCTGCAGAAGAAAAAGGCACCTGTAAACGGAAAGTGCGTAAGTGGCCTGATTTGACTGGAGGGCACATGCTATCATAATACTAGCATAACTAAGTTCCGTACGAGCCCATTTACAAAGAACTGGGCTGTGCTTCTTTCAGACAGCAAGCGGTTGGGATCCTGCTTGCTGTATTTTACAGGTGCCTTTTTCTTCTGCAGGAGTTGCTAATAGGATGCTGGTGGGTGGTTCACTGCTGCCATGGAGCTGTCATATCAGACAATATCTTTGTTAGCAAGTGCATAAAAAGAAATGCTCCTGCTAACAAAGATATTTTCTAATATGAATGTTCTTAGTGTATTAAGTTTTTTATTTATTAAAAAAGTGTTTGGATTATATTTGCAATGAGAATAATCCTGAATATTAACATATTGAATTGAACCTGCAAATTTAATTCAGCTGTGTGTGTCAGCGCCAAAGGGGGTGATAGAGCCTCAACATGATCACCCTCTTTGGTCAATTTCTATATAAATATTTATAAACTGGTTATGCGGTTAAGAGACAATGCGCCTCCTCAGAAGCTTCCACCCATCTGAATGGCGCTGACATGGCCCCAAGGTCAAGCCAGCATCATTCAGTAAGCATAGAGGAGCCGCTGAAGAGCAAAGAAGATCAAGAAGATATCCATGTACCTGCCAGCAGAGCCAAGGTAAGTAAGTGATAACAAGGAGGCTGGGGCATGGCTGGGGCATGCAAAGGAGGCTGCATTGATGACTGGGAAATACAGAGGGGTTGCAATGAGGGCTGGCAATATATAAGGAACTGCAACAATGGCTGGGACATATAAGGTGGGCTGCAAAGATGGTTGGGACATACATGGGGCTGCAGTATGTTAATGAAAATACATTTAGGCTTTGCATCTGATATTGAAATTTAAAGGTGTCATTTTTATTTTGCTACTTTCTGACATAACTACTGCCATTACAATTGATAATTGGAAATCTGATTTATGCATGACAGTACAAAAAATATTACTAAATTGTTGTATGGAAAGAGGTTAATGGGGATGACACCATAAATTTCCATTTCGGGTGACACTAATCGTATTGACGTCACTGAGTGAACAATTGACCATTTTATACCAACTGCATTTTTTATCACTAGCGGGAGAGCACACCTGTCATTATTTTATTTAATATATATCTGTGTACACATTTATTAAGAAGGCTATATATCTACTCCAGTAATAAATGTATATGTGCATATATAGATTAATTACAATGTTTTAGATATACATACACTAATCTAATAATCTTGCAGGTATTGTCACATGGTGATGAACTTCTCTTGCTGCTCACAGACCGTAGACAATTTAGAGTAAGGTAAGCTTAATGTATTTTTTGTTTACTATATTAGATTTTTTTTGAACTGCTGTGCTTTTTTTGTCATATTTATTTCACACATTTATTGCAGGAGAATATATACATACATGTGCACACAGATTAATATTTTAAGTTATATAACATAAGCAACCACAGTCAGCACACCATAACAACATCCAGGAAAATAACAAAACTGATTTGTTGCAAGAATGTCTCACTTTAATAACCAACCACTAACCACTACACGCTAGTGTAAAGGTAGAGAAAATAAATACACTTTATCCAATCACAAAAAAAGCAAACAAAAGTGAAGTGCTAACAAGGAAAGAGGCAGAAAATAAGTCCAATAATGCATTCAAGAAGCAATAAAAAAAAGTAGCAAAAATGGTCCAAACATGAATATCAAGGATTTGACACAGTTCAGTTGTCCTATAGCATTTTCAGTGAGGCAGACAAACAATTCGCCACATATAGACGCTACCCAAGAATTGCCCAACATTTCTTTTGGTGTTAACACATCTCTTTTTTTTTTTGTTTTTTGGACTTTTTGAATTTCTGCTGCTATTTTTTCTGTTTTAGGCTCCTTTTCCTATTTGTTGTTATCGTTAGTCTTTTTTGCAACAATTCTGGGTTTTATTGTATTATTATTTTCTATGAACTTTATTATGGTCTTTGTTCTACTAAGAAAACCATTTGATTTCTTGTACCCAGTTTTCAGATGATTATATTGTTTAGTGTTGTGCAGACCCATCTTATTTTGAATATGTGTATATATGCCATAATAAATATTTAGACTTTCATGTAACAACCTTATAAATCCAACTGTAACACCCCAGATGTTAAGGGACTTTGTACAGGTAATTGAATTGTGGAAAATGGGTTCTGAGTGCAACGACTCAAGGAAAAGAACAAACCGAACAACTTTACTAGTTAAAGAAAATTGATTTACTATTTTACTCTTATAAGCAGGAAAGATTGTAAACTTTACATATTGTTTTTAGATATAAACATACCATACATCTTTAACAGCACAAACAGAATGCATGGAAAATTTACATAGGATCGAAATTTGAATAACATGCAACAATTTTCAGTACTTGTTCACAATACTTTAGGAATATTTAGTTATCAGAATCAATATAAGATTGTAAAATAAATCCAACACTTGTTTGACTAACGAGAGTAATAACCTACAACAATTATTAGAAATTGTTTCACCAAGGAAAACCATCACAAAATGATATCAGTTGGATTGATATTCTCTAATAAATTAGCAAACTTAAACAAATTAACAAATTCTTAGTTTCAGACCCTTCCATTTACACTCCTCCTTCAATTATGACAAGTCTAACTATTTATAACAATATCATATGAATATATTAAACAATATAACCTTTTCCCTTATATAATGTTTTTGTAGCAATATGACAGTCCTAGTGAGTTCATTTAATCTATGCTCTTTTCCTCCCAAAATCACTCAGTCTTTCACTACTCCAGACCCCTTTTTCTCACTCTTGTCTATCTCTGGCTCCGTTCCTCTCCCGATTCACCGGCTATGTCACCTCAACACGAAACTCTCTTTCCCCGACTCTCTATTATTACAACTCTGCTGTTTTCCCCGATATCTCTGCCTCTGTCACCTCTGGCACCACTCTCTCCCGTTACCTGTAATCATCGGCTCTCTATTATTACAGCTGCACTGCTTTTCCCGATATCTCTGCCTCCGTCACTTCTAGCACCACTCTCTCTCTCCTGCTACTTGCAATCACCGGCTCTCTATAATTACAGCTCTGCTGCTTTTCCCAATATCTCTGCCTCCGTTACTTCTGGCACCACTCTCTCGTCACTTGTAATCACCGGCTCCCGTTACTCTCCAGCAGGGGAATCGCAATCTCCACCAGCTCTGCTCTGCCTCTCTCTCCCTGACTCTGTCAGGTACCGGCTCTGCTCTCCCGCAGGGGAATTGCAATCTCCGTCAAAGGTAAGTACCAACACACCGGACACACCACCTACGTTGTACACTATCACCTCACACATACTGGCCCCTTGCCACAACTGACACTCCAACGACTTTCCTACTGAACTTTCTAGAAAAGCCCATGCACTCATCAACCCATAACTGTTGTTGGGCTGTTGCCTAGCAACCCCTCCCTCATGCATGGCCTAGCTAATTTCCCCAGAGACAGCTCTCATGCCATCCTGCTGTCCATCACCGGGCAACAACCCACGCACTATATTACTCTATACACTGCCATCCCCATGCACAAATTCAGGGGTATCACACAACATTTCCGATCAGAGTCGGAACTAGCGAGTTGTGGGCCCAGGTGCAAAAATATGCTTTGGTCCTGATGATATCCCAGGTAACCCGTGGGGAGCTTCGGCAGTGCAGTGATGACGGCTGTTGGCCCTTGTATCAGCATGGGCCCCGGTGCTGTTGCACCTGTTGCACCAATGATAGTTCTGCCTCTATTTCCTATGCTGTGGCAACTTTTATCAGGACTCTATTGCAAATATTCTATTGCGCCCTGATGAAAATTGCCATGCAACAGAAACATTGGATTTTTAAGGCTTTTACATTCTACAAGTCTAATAGTGGACCTAATTCACAGTTAAGAATCTGCTGAGTTTCCGGTGCGTATTTTTAGAGATGGTTAACTGTGCATGGGTAGCCCCCTTATTTACGCAATCTACGTAGGATTTAAGAATGAGGATCCTTTACAAACGGCCTTCAGCTTGTTTCTTCATAAGATAAGAAAGAAGGGGAGTGGCGGTGCTCTGCAAGAAGGAACTTATGAAAAGTGGGAGGGGGAGAGGCATTTCAAAGGGACACTGAGGGTGCAGTTATATAATACGTAAGTTCTTTAGAAAATTAGGAACAGATAAATGCTCGGTGACTATAGCCTTCTTAAGTCAGCTAAGAACCTTAAGAACAAGGGGAGATCATGGGAGTTGCCTTGAAACTAAGGTGCGTAGATTAGCAAATCCATTCTTTCTTATTTACTGTGAATTAGGTTCAATATTGTTGATATAATGGGTAATCCAGGATGGTCTCTATTTAATTGTTCAGCTTTCTATCTTTTGTCTTATCTTTTTTTATAGCCTGTGTGTTTCTCATATAGCGCTATCTGGACATAGAATACTGTAGCTGTGATTATTTTACTGAGGAGGGATGACCTTGTTGATAGAGGTCCTCTGCTGACTGCACACAGACTCATCCACTAGCCAGAGGATCTCGACCTACTGCTGGTCTGCATCCAAGCTCATCCCCACCATCTGGACTGCAGGCCAGCAGTAGGTTGAGATTCACTGGCTAGTCTGTGCGCAGTCAGCATTTTGAATATACTATCCTTGGTTGTGTTTCTTTTTGCATGAAAATAATGTATTTATGCGGTTATTTTATGTTTGTACTTTATCCTTTTTGTTATTTTATAAAAAAATTTTATTTAACCAATTCGTGGAGGAGGGGGCCCGAAAAAAATTGAGTGTTACCGGCCCCAAGATTTCTGTTGCCAGCCCAGGAGAGCCGGCAAATCTCCCACAAGAGACTCGAGGCTCGAGGTTTCCATTAAACCACGATCTCAAGTCCACGACTAGTTTACTAGTGTCATTCCACCCCCATCCCTATAAAACTCCCGAAAGGGGTAATTGATAGTCAAGGGGTGGGGCTTAATGGGGGCTTAATTTGCATAAATCACGCTGTTAAGCCCCACCCCCTTCTTGCATCTATGGCCTCCCTCTGGGATCTCCCGGAGGGAAACTTTTAAAAGTCGGCAACCCTAGCATATCTACCTTTTATATTTCATTATAAACATATTCTAAAGACTTGGGATTTGATGCAAATTATTTGCTATACATTTTATTTTAGAGCTTTTAATAATTGATACAGATGAAAATGCAGTTTTGAATTTGTAAGCAAGAATGGCAGATTGTGTATGGAAACATTACAGTCAAGCACAATGCAGATGTTTCCTAAATACACTATTTTTCCCAATAGATTTAAACGCCTAAGACAGTAAACTGTTATGTATAGAGGAAATGGTGGTTATGCTTTGTCAATACAAACGTAGTAATAATATAGGAACTAAGTGCAAGTTCCATATATGTTAGCCTCCACAACGGAGAGGAGTGCACTCCCCCTGCATGTACAGATCTTCCACATGCATTTAAAGTTTCCAGGAAGGTCATGGGATGGAGGATGGAGGATTGCCCTACAAATTCATTCCTATGCCCACCCATCATATGTATTAGATAGTGGACCAATGCAGAATTTTTTATACTGCATGTGCGCACTACGAACTGACTGGTGACTTAAACATACACCATGTAAGTTGCCTGTTGTTATTAAGTAGGAATCCAGCCCATTTATTTATTTGGCAGGTTTTTATATAGTGATATAAGATTATGTAGCAATTTACAGAGAATATTTAACATTCACATCAGGGAGAATATACAAGCTCCAAACAGATAAGACCTAGTCTAGGAATTGACCTCAGCTCTGTGAGACACAAGTGCTACTCACTGAGCCACCATGCTGCCCATAGTTATGAATTAAATCTTCAAATTAAATGAAAAAACAATAACAATATAACAAATAATGAAATAACGTGCAGCACGATGCTAAGGTAGCCTTCACATACTTTAAGTGTTGTCTTAAGAAGGTTAAATACACAATGGTCCAAATATCAGCTGCCAGCGGCATTATGAACTTAGACATGCCTTGTGGCTGGTGCAAATATTTACCCAGAAGCTGTACCCACATAGATCTGCATTCAGCTCTGGACTGAGCTCACTTGTGTGAGATCACTGCTATTGATTGCTGCAGTGAGTTGACTTTGGCTCAAGAAAAAAAAGAATGTAATAATGAGGTTTTTTAAATTCCACAAAAAAATGGAAGTTGCTCAGATCAATTTATAGGTAAATGCAAACAGGTGCATGAAATAAAGGGGTAAACTGCTAGCAACAGAAACACAGGAAAGGAAATGCCCCAGCAACACTGCCATTACCCAGTAACAGACTATACCGCCTATCTGTAAAATAAAACACAGAAATGTCTGTTACACATATTTGCGCAAATATACGATAAGCCACCAGCCACCGTCAAGGCCTTTCTGCATATGGTGGTCCTAACTCTACCAATGAGAGGCCCAATGTTGGGTCATATATATATATATATAT
>WWET01003250.1:11694-42597 GCA_011038615.1 Limnodynastes dumerilii | reverse complement strand
CCAATTAATTTAATTCCACATATCAAACATGGGGTGCACGGTTAATGAAGTTGATAATAGAAAAACTGGACCAATAGGTCCAGTAACCAGCACACCAAAAATATAAATGGCAAAAATATATAAAAGTATAATATATATATATAAATAGAGCGCACCTACTACCAATTAATTCCACATATCAAACATGGGGTGCACGGTTAATGAAGTTGATAATAGAAAAACTGGACCAATAGGTCCAGTAACCAGCACACCAAAAATATAAATGGCAAAAATATCTGATATAAAAGTATTTAATGAAATTTCACAAAAAGTGGTAATACACCAGTACCAAGTCACAGTCAAAAAGTGCAAACTGTGCATATAAAAGCAGCATGAATAAAGCAGTATCACTACTATATGAAAAAACGTTGGAATCAATAACATGACAAAAAGTCCAAATCAGGGACAAATATATGTCACATATTTCATATTTCATTTTTCAGTCAGATTCCAGTTTGAGAAGTCATCAAAGTGATACTTAAAAGTTAGCGTTCCTGGTCCCGACAGCTGTTTCGGCTCTCTTAGCCATTTTCACAGGGACAGGAGGATAGCGTGTCCATGGTAGACAAAGATCAGCTGCAGTAATGAACAATGAAAAAAAATATATATATATGCACATCCTTTTTTTTGTCAGATTCATTGACTATTTATTTTTATTATGGAACGGTTCCTCTTCTGATTTACTGGCGTTTATGGATAAATTGAGCCATTTGACTTTGTCAATTAAATTCACCCTTAACTATCATTGTACCAGTATTTCTTTTCTATATGTTACTAATAAACAAACTTCAAATGTCTTCAGTACTTCACTGTTTAGAAAAGCGAAGGATCGCAACACTCTATTGAGTGCCTCAAGTTTTCATCCTAGACCACTGAAGTCTGGATTACCATTCTCGCAAATGGTGAGACTGGTGAGAATCATCTCTGATACCTCTAAACTCAAACCTCTCTTGAGAGAGATGGGGGAGAGATTTGAGGCATGTGGTTACCATAAATATGATGTTGACAAGGCCATTGCATGTTCTCTCCTACTTGATAGGAATGATTTTTTGAAAGATACTACAATTAAGAATGTAGATCAGAGATTAGTTTTTTGTTCTACGTACTTAACGCTATCATCTACTCTTCGTGCAGCAATTCTTAAACACTGGCATATACTTACTATAGAGCAAAGATTAACATGCTTCACACATACACCCCCTCTTATGAGCTTTAAGAGGAGCTATAACTTGAGAGATAAGTTGGTATATACTGATCTGAAACCTAAAAATTTTTCTAAACATTAGATGACTCACCCTAATGGCATGTATAAGTGCAATGGATGCACTAATTGCCATTTTCTCTTGACTGGTGATCATTTTTTCAATAAAACGATGGATACTAAATTCAAAATGAACTGTGAAAGTAGATACATTGTATATGTGTCTTTTGTCCCTGTCCACTCACGTACATTGGTAAAACAAATAGGATGTTAAAGGAGCGGATAGCAGCACACAAATCTTCAATTAAGAACGCCTTTGTAGGCATGGACAATAAAAGTCCCCCAGTGCCACATCATATCGTGAAGTGTGGACATCAATTAAAGGAATTTAAGTATATGACTTTGTGTCAAATTCCCCCGTTACGGAGAGGGGGAGATAGGGAGAAAAAACTTTTGCGACTAGAGACTAAACTTATCTTCTCACTGAAAACACTAGCTCCAAATGGATTAAATGAAGAACTGAACCTTTCGTGCTTTTTGTGATTATCCTTTTTGTATCAATGTTTTTGTATTTATTTTTTTCTTTTCTTTTATTGGTTATTTTTCACTTTTTATTTTAAATTTTTTAATTTTTCTTCTGTATGCTCCCTTGGATGGTTGTCGCGTTCCTGCCCCAACTCTGGAGCAGACCTTCTAGACTTGCACTGTTTGGCTATGATTGCCTAGCAACTGGTGATGCTACTGCCGTTATGGACACGCACTAGTTGTGCGCTGTCTATTGGCTGGTGGTGCTGGTTTCTGTGTGGTCTCAGCTAATATGATGTCAGTCAGCAATGGGCCTCATTCGGGGACTGGAGCATTGACGCGCGGCAGTATCTCCCCAGGTGAGCAATTAGCTCTAATTAAGCTCTGACTGATTTTATGCTGTCATACTTTTTTCAGATTTTTTAGACTGATGCACTTCCCTATTATTGCCTTATGCTGCCTCTAACATTGAAGGCGGTGAATTACCGAAACAGCTGTCGGTGGTGGGTGAGTATGGGAGTATTTTACTATAAGAGGAGTGCTGGCTTCTGTATTTTTTATACACTGGTGTATGTGTGTATGTATGTATATATATATATATATATATATATATATATATATATATCTTCGATAGTACCTCCTACCTTTTAGAATTAAGAAAGACTGGTTCTCAGTCGAAATGTCTGTGTTACTATTGCGTTATTTATTAAATGGTGTTATTGTTACATATCTGTGACATTATATCTGCGCAGTATGTCATGGATTTAATTATATGCTTTTATGGCATGTTTCAATATCAGTTACACTTGTGAGTATTCAGTATTCTCTTTAATAAATTTATTGCTGTTTCACACGATTGGCTCTCCTGCCATTCTCTTTTTGTCTTCTGTCCCTTGTAGCAGTGGGAAGACGGAGATACGAGAGAAAATGCACATGAAACGCTCATAAGAATATTGCAGTTTTTAATCACGGAGGACTTCCATCGTTTCAAGCATATTTGCTGAAATATCAATGGGATTATTTATATGGAACTTTTCCAAGAAATACAACATGACAATCTGTGAAATGTTTAATAATTTATTTATTGTTTAACTAAAAAGGAATTCTTTAAATTTGCCTTCTCATATCTCCAGCTCTAGCATTTAGGTTCATTTTTTGTTTGCAATTGTGTAATAGTGTAGAGTAGTGCTAATAGTGCAAATTGTGCTAATAGTGCTAAATAGTGCTAATAATGTAATAATGTAGACAGGGCAAAAGGTGATGCAGTCACCTCTGTGAGACTGATTTTTCTGAATTAGAGACAGCCAAAAGCTAATTTTTGTCTGTCTTTTTTTTTTTTAAATATCGCTATTTAAAATAAAAAATTATGAATGGGTAAGTATGCCGATCAGCATACTTATCCATTCATTCAGAAACGCCGCTGCAGACCTGTCACATCGCCACTGCACCTACTGGACACCGCTGCCGCACCGACTGGACATATGAATAGGACTCAATGGGCAGTTTTAGGGTTAGGCTGCATGGAGGGGGGTTTTAGGGTTAGGCTACTAGGAGGGGAGCCTTAAGGTTAGGCTGTGGAGAGGGAACTCTTAGGGTTAGGCTGCAGTGAGGGGAGTATTAGGCCTAGGCTGTGGATAGGGGAGTTTTAGGGTTAGGCTGCAGGGAGGGAAGTCTTAAGGTCAGGCTGTGGGCAGGGCAGTCTTAAGGCTAGGCTGTGGGGAGGGGAGTCTTATGGTCAGGCTGTAGAGAAGGGTTAGGGTTAGAGTAATGGAAGTAATTCATAATCACCATTTGTTGCAGCGTCTTCTTTCTTCCGTCAATCAATTACTTCTCTACGAAAGGGCCATTTGCAGCGACGACACATACACAGGCAAAAGATAGTGGTAATCACTGAGGACCAGATCCAGATTTATGAAAAGAGGATGGCTTTTTGCATTAGCAAAGTGCTGCTATCTCCATTCATATCTTGATCTGTGAGCTCTAAAAATGCAGAGATCATGCTGAAACCAATTATAGCTGAATATACTGGCAGTAAGTGACAGTTCAATAGAATTAGGAGAAAGCTCACAATACAAGTTTCACTACTGAAGTAGAAAGGTATAGTGACCAAGAAAGGTCCTAAACCCCCTCATTGCGAACAAAGACTGGACAGATGGCAAGATTGCAGATGCTTGTAATAATACTGCATAGTAGAACAGAGTTGCCGACTTTTAAATGCTCCCTTCCGGGAGATCCCGGAGGGAAGCCATATTTGCATGCCAGGGGCGGAACTTAATGATGTGATTTATGCAAATCGTGCAATTAAGACCTGCCCTTTGACTATTGGTTACCCTTTTGGGTTAAACCTGGTTAGGGGCGGGGCTTGATGAAGTTACTAGTATACTAGGGTTACCAGAAAGGGGGGCAGGACTTGAGGATGTGGTTTCATGGAAACCACGAGCCTCAAGTCCCTTGCGGGAGATTTCCCGGCTCTCCCGGGATACCGGAGAACTGCCTGAATTTCAGGAGTCTCCCGGACATTCCGGGAAAGTCAGCAACCCTGTAGTAGAAACAGTAGCAGAAAATAAGTAGCAACAGAGGGGTAAGAAGTCCACAAATGAACAAACAGTCTAAACCAGGAGTAGAAAATATACAAAGGTCAATGACAATGACAAAAGTCAGAAACTAGATCTGGTACAATGTATAAGTCCAAGGTCACAAGCAGAGCAGGAAGACACAGGAACTGATAAATAAACAAACAAACACTGTCATAAGCAGTTTGACATCTGGACCATTGTATTCCACCTCTGAGATATCCTCAGTAGATGGAGGGAGATGAGATGGCTCTGACATTGTCATCTGAAGTTCTCATAGATACAGAAATGTGACATAGATAGCTGGTAAAGATAATAAAATCCGCATAACTGTACAAGGCTGTATGATCAGATGATCATATGTAAGTGTACAACTGAAGAAGATAAACATCTGATCTGCACTCCTGAAGAAAATAATCATCTGATCTGTACTCCTTAAGAAGATAATTATCTGATCTGTACTCTCTGCATTATAGAAAAACGCAGGGTTAAGCATTTAGCCCGTAGTAACATTAAACTCACTGGGTGGGCCAGACCCAGTGGTGCCACTTACAGGTATCCTGTGATTGGCTATGTAAATTAGTGAGGAGGGGTCTGGGTGTTTTTATAAGGCATCTTCATAGGAGGAGCTTCCTCTTTTCTCCTTGAATTTTCCCTCCCTCCCGCCCTTCACTGGTCGAGTTTACAATTCGAAGAGTATTGATGGCGGAAAGCAGCTTCATTGTGTTTATAAATATGGTTTTGATCATGTCTTATCTTGACGCAGGTGGAGGTTGAGCCGAGGCAGCATACGGGAGTTTATAAAGTTTGCTCGGCCATATTTAAGGATCGGCCTGGAGCCGAGACTTGTCCCGTGCGGGTGGTCTCTCTGACCCGAGACTCGTCCTGTGTGGGCGGTCTCTCTGTCTCCCAATGTTATGCCGGCGCCAAGGCGGAAGGAGAGCGTCAAAGGTTATGGCTGCTTGGACGGTTAAGGTCCCATTTAAAGATATTGTTTATATTATATTGTTGAGCATTACCACTGTACAATGTATCTGCTTTGTTTGGTCACCATCAATATCAGCAGTTAAAGTTTAATGAAATCATTAAATAAATTTATTAAAAATAGTCAATAAATATTTTAGAGTCAATGAAATGTGTTGTGTCTTTATTGAAGTGTGTTTAATTCCTGGGTGGCACCATGGGTCCGGGCATCAACCATGTGAAGTTTATAAATGCAAACTCTTAGTCAAAGAGTAATCATGTAAAGCAATGAGAGTGGGTCAAGCACTTCCTGGCTCAGAGATTGCTTATGCTTTGAGCTGAGTTGTTTCTGATACACAGTCGGGAGTAATAACAACAAAAAACTGCAAGCGCGCAAACCATGTTTTCAATGTGAGGGTTGTGCAGGGAAAACTATATCTGTAATTGTGAACTGTAATTTGAGTTGGATTGAGATAGGACACATTACCTCTCAACATTAGTTCTGCCTGTTTAAATTTGCCTCCGTCTGCAGTTGAACATGGTTCACATGAAATGCAGATTTATAAATGTTTATGCTGTTACATTAGGGTTGCCGAGAACCCGGAAGGAAGCAATTGATTACAACGGGAGGCAGGGCTTAATGACACGATTTATGCAAAATTGCGGCATTAAGCCCCGCCCCCTGTCAATCAACCGCAATAACTCTAATGTAGCGTGGGTGGGTGGGAGGACTCAAAGATGTAATTTTTTATTTGCCGGGCTTCCAGGAGGTTTGCCGACTCTCCCGGGAGAACGGCCCAAATTCCGGGAGTCTCCCGGATATTCCGGGAGAGTCGGCAACCATGTGTTACATTCAATTTTGGATCAGCCCATAGCATGTCTGTTTACATTGTCTGTGATTATTGTGTCACTTAAACTGTCTCAAACATATTTTATGCTGGAAAAGCAATGGATCGGAACGCCCACTTACAGATGTGTCCTCCAGATGTTACACAAGGTCTACAAAAATAAGTCAAAACAATAACTTCACACTACAAATATAGATACTTTCTTAGGATCAATCGCCTCATGTATTGCTTACACCTTTCCTACTTATAGCTGTATATGCAAAAGTAACCAAACTTCTCCCAAGCTGCTCCTCTGCACTGGAACAACCTACCACAATCTATCAGGCAATCCAGCACCCTCCAAACCTTCAAATGCTCCCTCAAAACCCACTTCTTCAGGCTAGCCAAGCCTTCCTCCACCTAAGCTTACCTGCCCTCTTCATCTTTATCTCTGTGTCTCCTGTTTGTTTACCCCCTCCCGCTTAGCATATTAGCTCTTATGAGAAGGGTCCTTCTCCCTCCTTTCATCACCCCTTTACCCTGTCCTTGCTAATTCCCACCTTTTCTCTCTACTGTCTTTCTCTCTCCCTTATTCATCTGCTCCTACACACATATCCTGCTTCTTTATTCTCCATACATATCATTCTGCTATTTTTGTACTGTACTTTACTTTTACATTGTACTTGTATTGTATTCCTTATTTACATGAATTTGTTCCCTGTCTGTTAATTGTGTTGTATATGTAACCATTGTCTTTGTACGGCACTGTGGATACCATGTAGCTCCTTATAAATAAACATTATTATTATTAATAATAATAATAAATAGTTAATAAAATTAAGCAAATAAGTTAAATAACAGCAACGAATCAGCTGCTACATATTTCGTATAAATTTCTGCATGGATTTTTTTTAATAAAGTGATTATTATATAACTAATTTCCAACCATTCATTTAGCCATTTCATTCAATTTATTAATTTCCAGAAATTCATTTTTCTCAGCTTCTGCATTCTTATTGCATTATAGATTACTTATTCATTCTGTACATGCTCCCACACTTGTACTACCTGATCACAGCGGGGAACTTACATTTTTATGGCTTGAACACTTATGTGGGCCCATTCACAACCATCAACAATAAGGCAACATCCAACAAAGTTAAAACGCCCAAATTCAGAGACCCTTGAAAATATGCCATGCAGTGAGCCTCCTCCCACTAGCAACGAGCTTGGGGTTACCGCTGTTATCTTCTCCAATGCACACAGAGACACTGACAGAAGCTCTATATTCTGCAACCATCCAAATCTGGTCAGAGCTTTAGATAGAGTGTCTACTCGCCAGCACTGATCAGGAAGGGGTTTCTGGGTGAGCATTTTCTAAGGTCAGTATTAAATACTTCAACCCATTGCTTACAGAAAAATAACTTTATTTTATTTAATAACACATAAAAAACAAATTTTGTTGAAAAATTATCACTTTAAAATGGCTTCGTAAAAGGTTTTTTCAGGGACCCTCCAGGGTTAGGGACCCTGAAGCTTAAGCTTCATTAGTTTCATAGTAGATCTGCCCTTGTCTTATTGGATTGCATTACGGCCTTTTTAAAAAGTGGGTGATCCATCTTAGTACAGTGTACACTCTAGCTGTTTGCTTAGGGGTGATGTAAACTTCCTACTACTATCTTTTTCCATGTGCTTGAGTCAGAAAACATAAGGTAGTCTCTGGCTGTTGAAATAGTACCTTCAAGTTAATCTAAATTACAGTTGAACATGGAAACTTACGTATAAAGTCTAAGGGCCAGATTTACTAAGCTGCGAGTTTGGAAAAGTGGAGATGTTGTCTATAGCAACCAATCAGATTCTATCTGACATTCTTTAGTATGTAAAAAGAAGTGAGAGCTAGAATCTCATAGGTTGCCATAGGCAACATCTCCACTTTTCCAAACCCGCAGCTTAGTAAATCTGGCCCTAAAAAGTTTTCTTTTACCGTTTCGATTTGCCTTTCCTTTCAGGTTAACATGGTTTTGCTTAGGTGTGCACTTACACCTGTTTTACTGTTACTCTCAAACCCTGGATCATCCCCAAACATTATATAGGACAATGAACCCTATATGGGTAAGAATTATGTGAAACTGAACAAATACCTACAATGTCTTCTCCCATCTTTATTTTAAACAGCACAGATCAGACTCACACCTACCCGTCCGGTCCCCTCCCCCGCCCCGCCCCGTTAGGTGCCATAGACCTTAAATTCCTGTGTGTATTTTCCTTCTTAAGTAGGAAAAATATGCCTGGTCATTAACCAGCCCTCCACCAATGCCTAATCTACATGCCTCCCCCCTCCCACTATACCTAACTTCCTATGGAGGCTGCTCTGGTATGACTCTTAGTGAAAAAACTATGGAGAGTGCGCTTACACCGTGGAGTAAAGAGCAGAGACACAGCAGAGGAGACAGCAGGTGGAAGCAGGGACAAGTTAAGGCATTTTTTCTTTTAGTATATATTTTTTATCACATTTGGCAATGCGTTATTGTCAAAATAACAACCCTTCACCGATTTGATACCCTTACACATTATATTCACATAAAATTATTTTTATCCTTATAAACTGAATTTTATATCCACAAGGCTTGTCTTATTCTCACTTTAATGCGTAGCAATGGTACTTCTAATGGTGCTTTTTGTTTTTTTTTAAAGTGAATAAAACTAAAATCCTGAAAACTTGTTAAACCATATTATTATATGAAAAATAGTAGGAGGAAAATTGAGAAAATAATTAACACTTCAAGCTAAGTTACAAGTACAATAAAACCTTTGTTAAACTAGATAAAAAAATATATATATTGATGAATGATCTACATTTCTATGTGGGTTGTAGACAATAGTACACAATATCAGCTAATATCAATAATTGCAATATTATTCACTAATTAAATATTTTACCTATTGTAATGATGTATACGTCTCAATTAAGTACTCTCATCCAATCTCTACAGATACAATTGCAATTGCAATTTGCATTACTATGAAAAAGTATATAAAACATGAAATATAATGACTTGCTACACCGTGTAAATCCTGCTGACATTATATTCAAAGCTCTGCAAATGAACCTTCGTTAAAAAATATATATATTCTGAATTTTAAATTCACTTTGTGTACCCAGGGTATTTTTCACATTCATTATTTGAAATAGTAATGTAAAATATTCTACAGTATTTTACAGTGTGTTTCAAATGATTTCATTATATGTATTTTCAGGGTAACAAATAAAAAATAATATTTATAGAGAAATCATATAACTGAGCCTACTAGTTTGCCTTAAGTGTTTGTATTGTTTAGCTTGCGTATTTTGAGGTCATATTGTTCCATTTTGTTTGAGTGGATAAAAAAGTGAGATTATGGTGCAGTAATTTAGTGCATCGTGTTTGTTCGTGTTCCCCATTTGAAAGCTAATAGCAGAAAAGGTTGCTTGTCTCTGTTATGCTTCTTGGAAAACTCAGCATGTAGACACTTCAAAAGGCTATTTGGGCATTTGTAATATTTTTTTGAATTCCTGTACAATAGAAAAGTGAATTGCACAGATCCTACTTTTTTAAGAAAATCTATTTAGAGAGAAAATCACCTATATTTGTCAATTAATCTGTCACTAACATATAACACTTACAATAAGGTGCAGAGACCTACAACAGCAAGTGGAGACTGATTAACAGTGCACACAAAAAACTTACAAACACTCAATAATATATCCAGTAATTAGTTAATACAGATACATATCCCCAAGACTTGAATATGAATTCATTTAAAGCACAACTTTTAATAAACCAATTAAATACCTATGGTAACAGTTAAGGAAAAGTTAAATACCTAATACCAAACAATGCCGGTGAGCTAGAATAATAAACACATAATAGTCAATAGGGTTGCTATTTTCATATATCAATGTAATAATCAGAAGAAAAAGGTTTGTAGATATCATAAATCAAATTGTATAAAACAAAAAGCATCCTCCTTGTCTCTAAATAAAGCAAGACACTGTCCATAATAAAGTGCTTTCTTCAAATTCCTGCCTATTAACATTCTTGGGGCTTCGTCTTATTTGCAGGAATTACAACTTTACTTTAAATTCTGATGTATGCCCCATGACAGCAGATGGAGAATTTGACAGTCAACATTTATCGTATGAATTTTTATTTATTTTATTTGTGTCAATTCAATAGAAATGCAACAGACACCTTAAACAAATAATGATCAAAGTCTCATCATGTATACATCAAAGATCATGTAACATCTAGTTATTCTAATGAGGAAAAAGCTACTTGTGGAATCACTACATTGCCTCCATTCTGCATTTATGGGCTACTATAAGAAAGTATCTCATAATTTCAAATATGTTTTAGTCCTAATCTAACCACTAAATAAAACAAATGGGTGAAATTACACATGTAGGCCTACATTTACTAAAAATTGCGGCACATGGCTGTAGTTTGCCAGCGATTTTATATTTATTTTTTTCCGAATTTACTAAGCTGTGAGTTTCCCCATTCGATTTTGCAACTACAGCGATGTGTTAAAGTTGTAACCACTACAAATTAAGTTTTTTTTAAATCACCACACATCCTGCCCCTTATTAACATAAATTGTAAAAATGTTTAAAATGTCCTAAATTATTAAAACTGTACTTAAAAATAGTAAAAACACCTGTCCTGGGTCCCTCCAGCTAATGACTCATGTCATTACAGGGCCCCTATTTATACCTTTTGACAGAACTCCCTACTAATTACTACAGGACCACCATTAACTATTTATTTAGTGCACAGGGACAACATTAACTATTTTAGTATAAGTTTCGGGGACATCAATAACTATTTGTTTGAAGTGATGGGGGACATGTTTGTTAATTTTTAAGACACAGGGAACATGATTTATGCGGTGGCATGCCATTAACACTTGGTTATAGTACTAAAACACACAGCATGCCCTGCAATATATGGGTATGCTGTGCCTTGTAATACTATATGCTGCAGCATGTTAAGGGTTAATAGCATGCTGTGGCAGGGTTTTCTACTCTACTACGAGGTCACCATTAACTATTTATTTAGTGCACAGGGACAACATTAACTATTTATTTAGTGCACCGGGATAACATTAATGAGTGACGTGACGGGAACATTGAGGTAGATCCAGAACTACGTCCGTCTTCCATAGACGGACGTAATTCAATGAACAATAGCTACTGCGCATGCGTAGTAGCTATTGTACGTAATCTGCGTATCGTTTCTACGTAGATTGCGTATATGCTGTCTTTTAGACTGCATATACGAAATCTACGTATCGAAACGATACACAGATTACATACAATAGCTACTACGCATGCGCAGTAGCTATTGTTCATTGAATTACGTCCGTCTATGGAAGACGGACGTAGTTCTGAATCCGGCCCATTGTTAGTAAATCCACAATTTCAAAATTGTAAAAATAAACACTGGATAAACTTGCCTTTAGTAAATCTAGGCCGTAGAACATCAACCAGATATACCTGCTTAAAGAGTCCAATCTCAAGCAGAAAAGTATGCAAAATTGGCATAAAGGCACCAAAATGCAGAACTCCTGATGTATTTAGGCCAGCAAGAGTAACACATCACAGACACATAATACACTTAATTTATAACAAATACACTTAAGATGTGGTACTCTGAAATTCCTAGTAGGCTAACCCTAGGATATATAAATGTTACGATACCAGCGTCCCGCTAACTGAGGCCTGGTCTTCACTAGAGCACCTGAGGTGGGGATAGTCTGGGCTGCAGGACACCCAGCAGGTCACGGCCCCCAGTAGGCATTAACCAGTACTGCAGAACGGTATCCAGTGGTAGTGTGCCTCCAAAACATACTAAAGGAGTGGCACAAAATACAACAAATAGTAGTGCAGATGAAGAGGCACAATAATAACCAGATATACTGGAGTGCAGATGGAGTGGCACTAAATATAGTAAACTGAGGTGCAGATGGAGAGGCGCAATAATAACCAGAAATAATGGAGTGCAGATGGAGTGGCCCTAGATACAACAAATAGAGGTGCAGATGAAGTGGCACAATAATACAACAAACTGGGGCAACGCACAAACACACAGCAAGGACCACTCACTTAGACCAGGAGAAGAGGAGAACAAGAGGAAGGATAACAGTGCAGCACAACAGGCAGGGAACACTGCAGCTGGTGAACGGACCAAAAGGACGCTATAACAGGCGCCAGAGCAGTGGCAAGCCGGAACTATAAGGAGGAGGACCGCCAATGAGAAGAACAGGATAATCGCGCCCTACCATCAGATAGGCTGGCGTCCAGGTTACTAGGCATCCACCTTTACAGCAGCCTGGGAGGCGGGGAGAAGCGCGTCCTGAGCTGCTGGAGGTAAAACTGTTTACATGCTGCTGCGAGCCACATGGCAGCGTGTAACAATAAAGAAGATTACAAAATTGCAGAACATGAATTGCAGGACTATTTAATTGTAGTGGACTACTAAATTAATGCAGACATCTGTAATTGTTTTAGAAAGGTGTCAGAGCTGTTCATTTTTATATTTTTTTCTTTCACATAGTGATAACTGTTTACTGTCACTAGCTGTATAAGAAATCTTATTGAATAAATTACTTTTATAGAAAGTATCAAACTACCATCATGATACCATTTTTTTGGAAACCAAAATTTTAACTATAAAGCAGTCAATGGTTCTCAACCTTTATTTGGGGTGGAATTAGGTCAAGTACCACTTTGCATATCAAGCAGACATATATACAATACACATATATATTGATGATTTGTATGCTACATTTACTAAACATTCCATTCAGCCCCCAAGCTATTTGAATAAAAATTCTCTCTGCCATGTGGTATTGCACTTGGTTGATTACAGTTATGGATGCTTCCTCCTTACAACCAGTCACCCTGAGTTTTAACTACTAAATGAAAGAAAAACCTGACCACATAGACATAGCCAGAGAACAAACTATTTAGCAGTGTATCTTAGAATAATGAAACATCAAGCCACCAACAGTATACATTTATTTAAAACATAAAGCTTTTATTTAACAATTTAAAGTACATTAGTTAGGCAAAACATCATAGGTTTTTATTACAGACCGAATAGAGTATAGTGCATAAAAGACATAGGGCTGGATCTAGACCTTGCTAAGAGCATGAACTTAGTTACTCAAGGGCTAAACCATGTTGATTGCAGGGGGAGTCAAGTTAATTGTAGTCTTTGCATGCAGGGATATATCTTTGAATTGCTTACTGCACACAGATACTGACCAGCTTTACTATCACACTGTTATTTAGACTTGATCTAGGAAACATCACCTCTCAACACTAATACTGTTTGCAACAGATGAAATATGACTCCCCTGAAATCAACGTGGTTTAGCCCTTGAGTAACTAAGTTCATGCACTTAACAAGGTCTGGATCCAGCCCATAGTTACTTGCATGTTCCACACCCGAAACCCACTATCTAATAAACAGGAACCTGACCCTATACATAATACAAGCAGACTCACAGCCAGCGCTTCACCTTTCCAGGCAGTGAAATAACCTTCCCTGGCTTCTGACTGAGATTCAGGTCGATGAGGAGCAGAATAACCGGTCGATAAGAAGGCACACTTCCAGTGCACAAGGAGGTCTGTCCAATGCGCGTTTCGTCTGAGCTTTCTCGAGGAACTGTGAAGTAAGTAAATCACAGGAGGTGTATTTATATCAGCTGTAGCCAATCATCAGAACTGAAGAAAAAAAACTTCAGTGATTGCCATGACACCCGGACAAGAAATGGGGATTGAAGCGATACAAAGAATGTTATAATGTGATACAAAATAAAATAAAAGTAAAAATCTTTATCGTAAGGAAAATAAATTCAGCTGTTCAGATTAAAATCAATACGTCTATGAAGCATTCTACAATAAAGGTATCAAAACATACATGTAACCATAATCATACAGACGGTAATATCATGACTCCATTTATCATAATAGACCTAAAACATGCATTTGTATGGGAATTTTGTGAAAAATAATATCATGTCAAATATTAAATTAAAATATACATATCTGTAGAAAACATATAATACTTTTAAATAATTGAGTATATAGTTCATCAAAGTCAACATAGTAGGACTATGCAGAGGTATAATGGTCCAGATTCACAATCCCGGATGTATTACACATACGTCCTTATTACCAATAATAGCTACTATGCATGCATAGTAACTATTTTACGTAATTTACATATCGTTTCATTACATAGATTGCGTATATGCGGTCTTAAAGACCGCATGTACGCAATATACATAGCAAAACGATACGTAGATTACGTAAAATAGTTACTACGCATGCGTAGTAGCTGTTATCAGTAAATTAAGGACGTATGTGCAATACGTCCAGGATTGTGAATCCGGCCCAATATGTCTGAAAAATTGCACAAATGCATAAGAAAAAATACAAAATAATACATACAATTATTTTCATGAAAATATCCCATAGCGTGTAAAATAGGTAAAATAGGTAAATGCAAATTAAAGAGTCAATTGGACCATCTCATATAAACCATTGTTGACACACATATTGGCGTGTCTTAATTATGTCACAAAGAGACAGTTTCCTTGTGTTACAAATAAATAGTAAGGATTGAAAAAGGACAAACACATATAAAAGTCTAGCATGATGTTGCAAAGGACTGACAATGCAATAATGTAAGCTTATTTATAAATGTCCTGGAAAAAATAAATAAACTTCATATTGTTTTCGTTAATTATGTTAGATTGGAATGTCAGTTATATTAAGAATGCAACTTAGGTACAAAACGTATATAAAAAATTAAGGCAAATTAAATTAAGGTTAAGTGATGAAAAAAGGGACCACTAAAGATATTATGTGCCAAAAACGTATTCTTGTACATCCTTCATTATCAAAGTACTGTATATATCTATAATTTTCAATTTATTAAAAGGGAAAAGTTTAAAGCCTTATTTAGCCCAAAGGGTGAGATAGTATTTAACATAAAATCCACTTGATCTCATGTTGCAGAAGAATGGAATCAATGTTACCCTTTAAATATTGGAAATTAACTTTTCAACAATATAGGCAGAAAGGCTAGTCGGATCTGAATTATGTATCCTCAAAAAATGTTTTGCTATTGGAGTTAACATTTTACAATTGTCTTTGTCACGTTGACTGCTATGAATTGATACAATATGCTCCAGCAGATGAGTCTTATATTTTCAAATAGTCTTACCAACATATCTTAGAAGACATGGACATGTTAGGACATAGATAACATGAGTTGCATTACAATTCAAGAAATCATAAATTGTGTTTTTGATATTGAATTTATCATGAAAGAATTGAGTCTTAGTCATAAAGGAACAAGCCTTACAAGAGTTGCAAGGAAAATGGCTTCTCACCAGTTTTTCCTTGACATTTTTTTGACCTTCTCCAACACATAAGAACTTTATCCCCCAAAACATCTTTATAGATGTGATTACAAGTAATGACAGGTAAGTGTTTATTTAGGATCCGAACGATATCGGGAGCCTGAATACAATAATTACCAATAAAAATAAAAAATTTTGAAGGAGATCTCTGAAATTTTTTTTTAGAGTAAATAAAATTATCCCTTGAGGTCATATTTGTCTCATTATATGCTTTCCTGAAAAGGCTCTATCTATAGCCTTGTTATAAAAGACGTGATTGTAATTCTTTAGCTTTGGATTTAAAATCTTCCAAAGTAGAGCTATTTATCCTTAGGCGCAAAAATTCATCTTTTGGAATATTGTTCTTCACTGATGGAGGATGAAAGCTGCGTGAATAATACACTGTTAGTCGCTGTGGACTTGCGGAAGGATTCAGTCACAATTTATTGATTTGGTCCCGTAGAAATTGTGAGATACGGAAAATCAACACTAGTCATACTTTTATGCGTGGTTAGCTTCACATTAAAATCATTGTGATTCAATGAGTCAATAAACTTATAAATTGTCCTTTCATCTCCTTGCCATAGGAGCAGGTTGTCATCGATAAAGCGAAGCCAAGCAAACACATACAAAGTATATGGCTCGCTGGCCTTGCCAAAAATGACATTCTGCTCCCAACTTGTAAACTTGCATATTATGGGGCACAGGATGTGCCCATCGCTGTGCCACGTGTTTGTAAGTAGAACTTTCTATTATACACAAACTAATTGTGAGTCAGAACAAAGGTTAACAAATTTAGGATTAACTCATTATGTTGAATAGATGTATATACTGTATAACCATTCTATGCTAAGGGTAACAAATTATGTATTTTTAGGAACTTGTACATCTGTTAAGCATGACAGAAGATCAGCCGTATCTCTAAGATACGATGGCAAAGCTACTATATATGGTCTCAGAAAGTAGTCAATATACTTGCTGGCGTTCTCAGTCAGAGAGTTGTTGCCTGATAAAGTCGGCCTATTAGGAGGTTTGGCACAATCCTTACTCTAATGTATGCATGAGATTTATCTAAAGAATGGTTGTCCGCTTTGTTATTTTACAATTTTCAGACATATTATATCTACGTATAGTACTACTATGATGACTTTGATGAACTATATACTCAATGATTTAAGAGGATTACAGTATATGTCTTCTACTCGCATGTATATTATAATTTAACATTTGACATGACATTATCTTTCACTATATTCCCATATAAATGCATATTTTAGGTCTATTATAGAAATGGAATTATGGTATTACCATCTGTATGATTATGGTTCATAGATCTATTGATTTTTAATCTGAACAGGGTATCTTTAGGACCACACGGTATTCTTGATTGTGCCACACTTTTGTAAAAAGAAAACATACCAGAAGAACTTTATACCAAATGATTCAAGAGGAATATATTTTCCTTACTATAGAGATTTTTTCTTTTCTTTCATTTTGTATAACATTATAACATTCTTTGTATTCTTCGCTTCAATCCCCATTTCTTGTCCAGATGTCACTGCAATCACTGAAGTTTTTTCTTCTTCAGTTCTGATGATTGGCTACAGCTTATATAAACACGCTTCATGTGACTTACCTAATACACAGTTCCTTCAGAAAGCTCAGGCGAAATGCGCGTCAGACAAACTCGGCTATTCTCGTGAACCGATGTCTGCCTTCTTATTGACCGGTTCTTCTGCTCCTCATGACCCAAATCTCAGAAGCCAGGGAGGGTCATTTTACTGCCTGGAAAAGTGAAGTGCTGGCTGTGAGGCCGCTCGTATTATATATAGGGTCAGGATCCTGTTCATTAGATAGTGGGTTTCGGTTGTGGAACATGCAAGTAACTATTTCTTTTATGCACAATACTCTATTCGGTCTGTGCTAAAAGCTTTGATATATCGCCTAACTAATGTATTTTAAATTGTTAGATTAAACTTGATGTTTTAAATGAATTTATACTGTTTGTGGCTTGATGTTTCATTATTCTAAAGATACGTGCACTGCTAAATAGTTTGTTCTCTGACTATGTGGTCAGGGTTTTCTTTAATTCAGTAGTTAATCCTTTTTATAACTATATCAGTAGCACCTCTCAGAATAGGGAGTTTTGTGTCTTTCAATATAACATAGGTTGGTGCAGTTTTCGTTTATACACCCTGAGTATTACCAGACAGTTACCTGAAACCCCTTCTATAAAACATAGTATGTCCTTTTCACCTTTATATTAGTAAAATTTAGCAGGATAAACCATATTAAACCATTCCTTGGGCCAGATTTACTAAGCTGCAGGAAAAGAAAAGTGGAGATGTTGGCCATAGAAACCAATCGGATTTAAGCTGACATGTTCTATTATGTATAAAAAGGTAAGAGCTAGAATCTGATTGGTTGCTATGAGCATCTCCACTTAGCCCCCTGACTCTGGATGCAGCTGGTAACGAAAAATAGATTGTTAATAACTTATATTAAAAGTTATGCGCATTTACCAAAAATTAAATACAAAAGGCAAACAAAAAAAAGCTGCTTAGGAGACAGGATTGTTACAATCTTGGCCCACTGTAGCATCAGAAATGATAAATATTTACATGTATGGCAATTCCTGCCAGTTTTTTTTGTTCAATGCAACTGTTTTCCACCTAGTGATTTCTGGAGCATAGATAGAGGAAAAAAGCACTAAGGACCAGTGCCAGGTATTTATAATTGGTTTCACAGAAATAACAGAATCGTTATGCAGAAACAGACATATAGAAAGAGAAAAGAATATAATCACAGTATCAAAGAATCAAATATACCTTGATAAATCTAAAATGAACTGCTCAATTCTTTTTCTTTTTTAATCCAGCAAAAAGCAGGCACTTGACAGGGTCAGTGACCCAGAAACATAAATCTTTCAGACCCACAGTAAAAAGTTCCCCCTCTCAGTTTAATCAAACTTCCAAAACTTTTGTTTTCTAAAACCAAGAACACAGTAATAGTGCAAAACCTATGTTTCCTCTACTGTTTTAGATTGTCCCTAGTCACTAATTACAGTAGTAGTGGTGGCCAAATAAAGTAAATTTTAAATAAACATTGGCCAATTCTTAAGTTGGATCCTGTCCTTTCCTCCCATTTACCTGATAAACCCATGGTTAGGTTTAGAAGGGCTAAAACCCTGAAATCATATTTAACACCAAGTGTTCTACCCCCAGAACCCCATGGGACATCCTCTCACTGCAAACCCAAAGGATGTTTCCCATGTGGTTCTTGTAAAATCTGCAAGTATATAGCGAAAGACAGATTTTTTTATGACTCCTCTGGCTCTACACAAATTGTACCTCAATTTATGTTGTGTATTTATTACAGTGCAGTTGTAATCTCTCATATATAGGGAAGACAAAACACCCCCTTAAAAAGAGCACTAGAGCACTATCATAATATTCTGAGCAAAAATACAACACATAGGGCCTGATCCAGAGGTATGCCGATGCGTTGTGCTTACTAAAGCACAGCGTATCGGCGTTCACTTACCTTGACACTCCCCCTGTGCGGGCGTATGGCTCCTTCCTTACGCCGGCTGAAGGCTACCCTAACTTCAACCGGCGTAAGGAAGGGGCCATACGCTCGCACAGGAGCATATGGCCGCCAAGATCATTTAACTACAGCGATATATAAAGTGACTTGTGCTCATATTAGCAGCGCTAAAGTGTACAGTGCCTTCATAGCGATATATAAAGTGACTTGTGCTCATATTAGCAGCGCTAAAGTGTACAGTGCCTTCATAGCGATATATAAAGTGACTTGTGCTCATATTAGCAGCGCTAAAGTGTACAGTGCCTTCATAGCGATATATAAAGTGACTTGTGCTCATATTAGCAGCGCTAAAGTGTACAGTGCCTTCATAGCGATATATAAAGTGACTTGTGCTCATATTAGCAGCGCTAAAGTGTACAGTGCCTTCATAGCGATATATAAAGTGACTTGTGCTCATATTAGCAGCGCTAAAGTGTACAGTGCCTTCATAGCGATATATAAAGTGACTTGTGCTCATATTAGCAGCGCTAAAGTGTACAGTGCCTTCATAGCGATATATAAAGTGACTTGTGCTCATATTAGCAGCGCTAAAGTGTACAGTGCCTTCATAGCGATATATAAAGTGACTTGTGCTCATATTAGCAGCGCTAAAGTGTACAGTGCCTTCATAGCGATATATAAAGTGACTTGTGCTCATATTAGCAGCGCTAAAGTGTACAGTGCCTTCATAGCGATATATAAAGTGACTTGTGCTCATATTAGCAGCGCTAAAGTGTACAGTGCCTTCATAGCGATATATAAAGTGACTTGTGCTCATATTAGCAGCGCTAAAGTGTACAGTGCCTTCATAGCGATATATAAAGTGACTTGTGCTCATATTAGCAGCGCTAAAGTGTACAGTGCCTTCATAGCGATATATAAAGTGACTTGTGCTCATATTAGCAGCGCTAAAGTGTACAGTGCCTTCATAGCGATATATAAAGTGACTTGTGCTCATATTAGCAGCGCTAAAGTGTACAGTGCCTTCATAGCGATATATAAAGTGACTTGTGCTCATATTAGCAGCGCTAAAGTGTACAGTGCCTTCATAGCGATATATAAAGTGACTTGTGCTCATATTAGCAGCGCTAAAGTGTACAGTGCCTTCATAGCGATATATAAAGTGACTTGTGCTCATATTAGCAGCGCTAAAGTGTACAGTGCCTTCATAGCGATATATAAAGTGACTTGTGCTCATATTAGCAGCGCTAAAGTGTACAGTGCCTTCATAGCGATATATAAAGTGACTTGTGCTCATATTAGCAGCGCTAAAGTGTACAGTGCCTTCATAGCGATATATAAAGTGACTTGTGCTCATATTAGCAGCGCTAAAGTGTACAGTGCCTTCATAGCGATATATAAAGTGACTTGTGCTCATATTAGCAGCGCTAAAGTGTACAGTGCCTTCATAGCGATATATAAAGTGACTTGTGCTCATATTAGCAGCGCTAAAGTGTACAGTGCCTTCATAGCGATATATAAAGTGACTTGTGCTCATATTAGCAGCGCTAAAGTGTACAGTGCCTTCATAGCGATATATAAAGTGACTTGTGCTCATATTAGCAGCGCTAAAGTGTACAGTGCCTTCATAGCGATATATAAAGTGACTTGTGCTCATATTAGCAGCGCTAAAGTGTACAGTGCCTTCATAGCGATATATAAAGTGACTTGTGCTCATATTAGCAGCGCTAAAGTGTACAGTGCCTTCATAGCGATATATAAAGTGACTTGTGCTCATATTAGCAGCGCTAAAGTGTACAGTGCCTTCATAGCGATATATAAAGTGACTTGTGCTCATATTAGCAGCGCTAAAGTGTACAGTGCCTTCATAGCGATATATAAAGTGACTTGTGCTCATATTAGCAGCGCTAAAGTGTACAGTGCCTTCATAGCGATATATAAAGTGACTTGTGCTCATATTAGCAGCGCTAAAGTGTACAGTGCCTTCATAGCGATATATAAAGTGACTTGTGCTCATATTAGCAGCGCTAAAGTGTACAGTGCCTTCATAGCGATATATAAAGTGACTTGTGCTCATATTAGCAGCGCTAAAGTGTACAGTGCCTTCATAGCGATATATAAAGTGACTTGTGCTCATATTAGCAGCGCTAAAGTGTACAGTGCCTTCATAGCGATATATAAAGTGACTTGTGCTCATATTAGCAGCGCTAAAGTGTACAGTGCCTTCATAGCGATATATAAAGTGACTTGTGCTCATATTAGCAGCGCTAAAGTGTACAGTGCCTTCATAGCGATATATAAAGTGACTTGTGCTCATATTAGCAGCGCTAAAGTGTACAGTGCCTTCATAGCGATATATAAAGTGACTTGTGCTCATATTAGCAGCGCTAAAGTGTACAGTGCCTTCATAGCGATATATAAAGTGACTTGTGCTCATATTAGCAGCGCTAAAGTGTACAGTGCCTTCATAGCGATATATAAAGTGACTTGTGCTCATATTAGCAGCGCTAAAGTGTACAGTGCCTTCATAGCGATATATAAAGTGACTTGTGCTCATATTAGCAGCGCTAAAGTGTACAGTGCCTTCATAGCGATATATAAAGTGACTTGTGCTCATATTAGCAGCGCTAAAGTGTACAGTGCCTTCATAGCGATATATAAAGTGACTTGTGCTCATATTAGCAGCGCTAAAGTGTACAGTGCCTTCATAGCAATATATAAAGTGACTTGTGCTCATATTAGCAGCGCTAAAGTGTACAGTGCCTTCATAGCGATATATAAAGTGACTTGTGCTGATATTAGCAGCGTTAAAGTGTATAGTGCCTTCATAGCGGCAAAACAAGTGCCCAGTGTCCTCTTATAGCTGCGTTTCAAGTGACTTGTACTAAGTTTGAAGTGCTGAAACAGAGACTTGAACTCTCTGAACACTATCGCGAGAAGTGAAACATTGTTCCTGTAAAGTGGACTATGGCCTGCAAGCAGTGATTATCGCAAGCAGTAAAACATTGTATCAGTTTGTTTGTAACTTTGTTTGACTTGAAAGATAAAAGTGTATTTTATTTACATAGGATATTTAGCTTATGGTATAACTGGTTAGTAAAGTTCCATGGAAAAGTTATTTATTATTATCTTGCTGCCGCTGTATTTACATGTTTAATGGTATTTCTGATTTGACAGAAAGGCAAGAGAAAGAAACGTTTGCTTTACATTTGCAGAAAAGTAAAAATTCATTTTACTCACCTTACATTGTTGTCTGCCTCTTTCTCTATTAGTTGAATCGCCAGTGTCTACTATGGGTATTTTAGATACCTTTTCCTTAGAAATTTTATAATAATCTGGTGCCGAGGTAAAGCTTTCATCATCATATAAATTGTAGTTTAGTTAGTGACCACCGTGAGCATCTATTTACAACTTTACCGCAAATACATCAATAGTTGAGTGGGTTCATATTCGGGTATTCCTGGTTTAGCTCAGACAGAGGTGGGCTGGCCATACGATTGCATTGGTAACGCGGGGTTAAGCTTAGCTTGTAAACGGACCGTCACACTTCCATAGTGTAAAATCGTAATTTATTCAATACAGACAGACAAGGTTAAAAATGTGAGTACCAGAGGTGTCTCTCTAGCTCGAGAGTGAAGGATTCAGAGCATAACAGTACAGTCCCGGTAGTTTAGAAGTTTCAAGTTTGCTGAATTGACAAATCTAATCAACTACCACTAATTGGGGATTTTGTCAAATGATTGTACCTCGAGAGCGCACCATAATCTGTATGCAATTATATACATATATATATATATATATGTAAAATCCCAATACAATCAGGGTTAAAAGTCAAAGTTGATGCACCAGATCCAGAAAAATAAGAGACCGCTGCTCTCCTTGCGCGTAATCCGTAAGGGTTAGGAGCGGGGGCAGCCCCGTTACAAGCAGGTCGTAAGAGTTACGTGTCCAGATTTCCTACCGACAGCGGGGAGTTCACGCTCCGTGCACTCCCCACTACAAGGATGGCCTTAATGACCTCGGGCACCCGTAAGACGCCGTAGATCTTGATCCAGCCAAAAATGTGTAAGCACTGGTCTTTTGGAGTACATTCTTTTACCTTTCGTATTATTGGGGAAAAAAATAATAATAATAATAACAAAAAAAAAATAAAAATTTTAATAAAACGAAAGGAAAAAGAATGCACTCCCATATAATAAATTAACATAGCAATACAAACAAACTTTATAAATATATAATTCATTAGAGTAATGGCCAAGATGCAATGCGTGCACTCCCCGCTGTCGGTAGGAAATCTGGACACGTAACTCTTACAACCTGCTTATAACCCGCCCCTAACATGTATATCTCCACCTCTGTTGAAAAAGACCTGCACCTATTACTTACACCATCCCTTGTGATGGTGTAAACTTTTCACTGCAGTGCAGCCACCTTTCACTGCAGTGCAGCTATGAGTGAAGCTTCCACAGCTATGTTTACCTGCAGATCTTCCGGAAATCCTGCACCTGCTCAGCTCAGGGCTGGTGAAAGTTCCTGACCAATGATAATTGTAATCTGTAAAAGCCCCTATTTACAGTTATAGCACAGACATACAGATGTAACAATCATTAAACAGTCCAAAGAATAAAACCACACTGTACATACTAGACTTGATCTAGAGTTGCTTTTTTCTTTTTAATAAATAACGCACTGCATAATCAACAGGACCATGCAAAATACAGAAAATTAAACATCTTTAGTAGATGATGGGGATACATTGTGCATAATATACAATAACTCCAGACTAGGAGAATAGTTTACATTTTGAAGAGAAAAGCATAGCTAAGGCAACAATAATAGCAGAGTGAATGAGGCAAGTGAAGCATACATAGAATATATTCGTTTTAAGTCGGGTAGATTATCATTGAAGAAGTTAACTGAAAGAATTGAAAGTGTCAACTGGAAAATAGTTGTAAAAAAATTGTAGAACTGCACCAAAGTCAGAAAGTATCTTGTAGGCCAGATCAGGGGCGTTTTAAGAAGTGAAGGGGCCCGTGTGCAGGATTTGCACGTGGGCCCCCCCACCCTTCTTACCTGAGACAGGAGGACTATCCAGATTCGGGGGCCGTAAAGGAGGTGGGGCTTAAAGGTGCTGTTAGCCCCACCCCTTTTAGCCCCGCAAATCGGGACAGTCCCACCGCGGGGGAAGGGGGACTCATTTTGCATCTATTTCTTTCCTCCGGAAGACACACTGTACATACTAGACTTGATCTAGAGTTGCTTTTTTCTTTTTAATAAATAACGCACTGCATAATCAACAGGACCATGCAAAATACAGAAAATTAAACATCTTTAGTAGATGATGGGAATACATTGTGCATAATACACAATAACTCCAGACTGGGAGAATAGTTTACATTTTGAAGAGAAAAGCATAGCTAAGGTAACAATAATAGCAGAGTGAATGAGGCAAGTGAAGCATACATAGAATATATTAGTTTTAAGTCGGGTAGATTATCATTGAAGAAGTTAACTGAAAGAATTGAAAGTTTCAACTGGAAAATTGTAGAACTGCACCAAAGTCAGAAAGTATCTTGTAGGCCAGATCAGGGCTCAAAGTGAGGGGGGTATCCAGGGGCGTGCCATACCATCACCTATCCCACTGATTTAATTGAAAAGCTATAAATCTCCATTCACTTCTATTATTTCTATATTTTCATACCGCCACTTCTAAATGTCCATACCGGCACTAATAAATTTCCACTTTGACCACTGGGCCAGATGTAACGTGTCAAGGCTGGGCTCACAGACATGCATTGTGTTGTTTAACAAATTTTGCATAAGAGATACGCTTGTCCCATAAAGATGTACATATGTGATACTAATATTATATAAACTGCTGTTTCCTTTAATAAATCAGATCTTACTAAAACACACACCTTGGTGTATTACTGTCTCGCCGATCTTGATTGATGATGTCAGCTAACTAATCACCAATACTTATTTTTGACATAATGAAAAGTTAGATTTTGAGGTACTGTAAGATTGAAAGATTGGAGTTAACATAAAAGTGTCTGGTTAGCTGCAACATGTGAGATCCAAATAGCAGACCACAAGAATAGAAGCCTGGTAGGAGGAAGTGAGATGTGTTTATAAGAGAGTGGAGGCTTAAGTATTGTTATATGGAGGACCTAGTCTTTGAGGAAGAAAAGTTTGAATTCAATTCTGAATGTGATAGCCAGAGTAATGTTATGCAAGATAGAGTGGAAAATCACTGTCATCAATGTTCAGGAAGACTATAGAGGAAAAATACAGGTAAAGGGTAAGCCACAAAGCAGCTGTGATTTTCTTTTGGTTTCAAAAAATATAACACTGACTGCAACAATTTAGGCCTCTAAAACCAATAAAATTGTCCCTTTATAAAAACTTGCTTACATTGATTGTATAATTCTTAAATACAGCTTTGTTCTTTTCTCAATATGGTGCCTGTTCCATAATATCATAAATTTGAACCAGCTGGAATAAAAAAACAAACAAACATACAAAAAAACTTTAGTGGTTAGGACCAAACACAGAGGTGAAAATTCAGACAGGAAAGAACTTTTTTTTCTGAATGCTCTTTATATTTTGGTTAATTAACAAAACAATAACTTAATTGGTTACTATTAACCACTGCAGGCTTATACTTACATTTAAGTTAGTTACTCTTCAAATGTCATATGCTTACTAGGTACTAGCATATATATATGCTAAAAAAAAAATTCATACAAAATAAAGTTTCATACAAGATTATTAACTAAGCCCTTTAATCATTACTCTTTGGTCTAAAGGCTATTCCTTCCTCACAGCTTTTTTCAAACTCAATTGTAAATCCATGTGATTTATAACTAATTTTGCAGCTCTGCATAATGTATCTTAATATAAAGAATTTGGGATCAATAAAGGACAAAGTAGTCAGCCAGACTGCCCTAGCCATATAAAAGACACCTAAAAGACTTATTATACTGAAGTTAAATGCATAAGTGGTGACTAACAGATGCACTGAAGAAATAACTAGGGATGCTATTAATGATTTATAGTTATATAGCACATGCGTCAGTGATCATAAAGGCTTTTGAAACTGCCCTGAGCACAGTCTGCTCTTAATACCATCACCCTCATCACCACCCTTGCTGTCACATGATAGGATTCTGTACACACTACAAAAAAGGCATAGTGACAAGTGAGATTTCAGTTTAGTGTCTGTGAGGGTGGGTGGCTGCTAGTCATCCTTGTCTCTTGGCCTTTCATAGTTGGAAAAAAAATTATAAAGGTCACTTGCTTTAACTGCTATTTAAAGATACAATCTGGCAGGATTGTAGCTTTAATTAATGCTGCACCTCCCCCATACAAGTAGGAAAAGCATTTTTGTACACTACAGTTTGCAGTAAATCTAAAGATTACCTGTACAGTATATTGTATAGTAAGTAGAATATTGGCACTTTACCATTACTGTATTAATGTTCTGGAGCACTACACAGCAATAATTAGATTAGATGTACTTAACTCATTCTGTTGGCATGGCCTTGTAAAAAAAAAAGGGAGAATCCCTGTGCAATTGAACAAGCAGACTAGAACTGACCTATAAAAGTAATAGTTTATGACAAAGCTGGAAGAAAAGATATATACACATACAACACGTGCCAATATCTTCACTCTCAGGTTAAGTTCCCATTATTGGACCTTACTAAAGCCAAGCTAAAGCCAAACTGATGAAACAGAAAAAGAAATTAAACAGATTTCTTCAAAATCAATGCCAGTTCAAAATGGTTGGCTCATTGGGGTGCTAATTAAGAGGTATATGCTTGCCTGCTGCAATGGCGGTTTTTCACATTGCCCATACAGGGCCTGAATAATTTATCTCAGTGTTCTTTTCCACTGTGCATGCTCACAATTGTTGCGCCTGCTATTATGTGCAACCCAGGCATCAACGCATGTCGTTGCACAGCTGCTTGTATTCTGAATTGCGCTGTGTGGCCGGGAAAGGGTGGAGGCTTGTAATCAATGTACAGTAAGGGCACCTAATCTAGACCTGTGGTTAAGTCTAGGTAGATGGTAAACCATTAGCATTTCATATTAGGAATGCAAAAACAAAAGGTAAGGTAATGCTGCCTGTTTTAAAATGAAATGAATAAAATAAATATAGAATATAAAATGTGAACATAATTTTTCCCTCGTTAATGCATTCATGAATACATTTAATTAAATACATTTGATGTTGTATATATTACAATGAAGTACCCTGCACTTGCTTTTGGATTGCTTTAGAAAGGCAACATATCTGGTTGTGTAGCTGCATTGTGTTTGGCTTCTCTGTGTACATCTGCTACCTGCCATACTTGTATAAATATCCAGACCTGCTGTTGTGTGTACCTTTGGATCACAGGCCGGTCACCCATCGTTTGCGCTCAGATTTATGGTATGCTAGATGTTTGGATCAGGTCCACAGTATGCAATTCCTAGTCCCATGTCACCTGCGTTATCTTGTGATTAAAGTGATAGTTAGGAAAAGGATGGGTAATATAGTAACATAGTTGATGACGTTGAAAAATGACACCAGTCCATCAAGTTCAACCTATTAAGGATCTTCTACTATCCTTATCTTATAATTGAAATTGATCCAGATGAAGCAACCTTCAATCTGTTTCAATCTGGACAAATCCCTCCTGATCCAAGATGTCAGTCCTATTTCTCTCTGGATCTACTACTATCCTTCATTTTAATTACGCTTGGATACTCTTTTCTGCTATTAATTTGTCTAACCCTTTCATAGACACAGTGCACACTTGCAAAAAGCAAAATATATCTTTCTATCGTTGATCTGGAATATTAGGAGCACCAAATGATCAAATCAAAAGAACACAGACTGTTTCAAACTATTTTGAGCATCTTTGGACAGCAGTTCTCCGGTCCAATGGCCCGCTTTGCAAAATATAGCCAGCGGAAAGTTACTTTTTAGTATTGGGGGGGTTAGGGTTAGGCGCTTAGGAAGGGAGGTTTAGGGTTAGGACCATAGAAGGGGAGGTTTAGGGTCAGGCTGCGGGGAGGGGGGTTTTAGGGTTAGGCTATACAGAAGGGAGTATTAGGGTCAGTCTAGGGAGAAGGAAGGTTTAGGGTCAGGCTGTGGGGAAAGGAGTTTTAGGGTCAGGATGCAGGGAAAGGAGGGCTAGGGTTAGGGTAATGGAAGGAGGGGGAGGTTAGGGTTAGAATTAGGGGAAGGGTTAGGGTTAGTTTAGCCACTCACCATTTGGAGCACCGTGTTCGGTGCTCCGGAGATCGATTGCTATGCCTTTTCAAGGCATAAGTAATCGATATCCCAGCCAGTTCGAAACTGGCTGGGAGAGAACGGCCCTATCGAAATAGGGCCGTTCTTTGCCGGGACCCACGCCCTTTGGAAGATACACACTGGTAAGATACAGTATCTGCTGAAACTCTTTATTGGTTGTGTGATTGGAAAGATTATCTGCTGAAAAGGTCCCAGCGTGTGCCCAGCTTTAAACATATCAGTTGAATCTGGAATATGAATATGAAGAACCCCTTCCTTTGCTGGTGGTGAAACTTCCTTTCCTCTTACCTTAATAGGTGTCCTTGGGGTAAAAAGTTCCCATGAAAGTTCTCAGAATTGACCCATAATGTATTAGTATATAGTAATCATATCTCCTCTTAAATGCTTCTTTTCTAAAGTAAAAAATGTCTAAATTGGCTAGCCTTTTCTCATAACTAAATGACTCTATACACTTTATCAATTTTGTCACCCTTCTCTGAACTGTATTTAGTTCCAAAGTGTCTTTTTATGTGGTGCCCAGAAGTGAACTCGTTATCGAAGATGAGGCCTTACCAATGATTTATATAGTGGCAAAATTGCACAGTCTTCCCTTGCATCTATGCTCCTTTATATGCATGCTAATACTTTATAAGAAACAAAAGGAAAAAATAGCCCCAGCACACTGCCATAAACCAGTAACAACAAACTATACTGTTCTATCTGTAAAATAAAACACAGAAATGTTCGTTACACATATTTGATCAGATATGGGATAAGCCACCAGCCACCGTCAAGGCCTTTCTGTATATGGTGGTCCTAACTCTAACAATGAGAGTCCCAATGTTGGGTCCCATATATATGTTTATAAATTGAGAGCCAACTTACCTAGGAGACACCCCTTAAAGTCTCCAAAATGGCTGCTGTGAAACAGCTCTTCCTCTCAGCAACTGCTCCCAGACATGCCCACAAACAGAATAAAAACAGAATGGAAGCGTAGCGTAATTATTATGCAATCCCCTCGGTCGTACGTACTTTGGCCATTTTACGCTTCCCAAACCCTACCTTAACTTTTCCTAGTGTAAGTACTGACGTACGTATGGGATTTATGTACGTGACGGCCAAACCCAGCCCATACTGTTCAATTTAAATGCCTCTCTCTGCCTAATGAGTGTCGTATTGATGCCCCCCGCCCCTTCGTTCGTATTTACGCTGATGGTACGTTTGTGTCGTAACATCTGGCGTGTGCATGCACAGTAAATACTAATGGGCGAGTTTACGTCATCGGCTAGCTTAAATATGCTAGTGTACTTAGCTCAAGATCTGGCCCATTTTGCTTAAGTATATTCTTTTATTTTAAGTTTTAGGGGCTATTTTTTCATTTAAAAAAAATGATTTTATTTGTGTTTAAAATCTTTATTGGCTTTAAACAACATAAATGACATAAATAATTATGTAAAATTCTTTGAAACATGCAAACTTGTAGAGGCTGCTGCATCATTCCTCTTAGCCCATCAGTCTATACATATCAGTTTGCAAGTTTTAACAGTTTGCTCATTTAGTTCATATTGTAGGAACTCTTTATAGGGTACATGCTTTTCTATACCAAGACTCTGCATCATGTGTGTGTAGACATTTATGATGTATCTTGCTTCAAAGTAAACAATAAAGATCAATTGAATCAATAACATTTAATATTTGCTGATGCATCAAAAGTTAGCACTGCAGCAATAATAAAGACAATGGGCTGGATCCAGACTTAAGAAGGAGCTTGCAATTAAGAGAGGAAAGTTATTCCTGGGATAAACCCTGTTGATTGCAGGGCAGTCATTAAACTGCCCATGTGTGATGTGTGCCCCCATGCCATCCCCCACCAACCATTTACAGACAGGGGTATAAATATTGGGACAGCGACACAATTCTCATATTTTGGGCTCTGTACACCACCACAATGGATTTGACATGAAACAAACAATATGTGCTTTAACTGCAGACTTTCCGCTTTAATTTGAGGGTATTTACATCCAAATCAGGTGAACAGTATGGAATTACAATGGTTTCTATATGTGCCTCCCACTTTTTAAGGGACCAAAAGTAATGGGACAATTGACTCAAAAGCTATTTCATGGACAGGTGTGGGCTATTCCCTTGTTATTTCATCATCAATTAAGCAAGTAAAAGGTCTGGAGTTGATTCTAGGTGTGACATTTGCATTTGGAATATGTTGCTGTCGACTCTCAATATATGATCCAATGAGCTGTCACTAGCAGTGAAGCAAGCCATCATTAGGCTGAAAAATCTAAATAAACCCATCAGAGAGATAGCAAAAACCAAACTGTTTGGATCATTCTTAAAAAGAAAGAACGCATCGGGGAGCTTAGCAACAGCAAAAGACCCAGAAGACCACGGAAAACAACTGTGGTCGATGACAGAAGAATTTTTTCCCTCGTCAAGTACAACCCCCTCACAACAGCTCAACCAATCAAGAAAACT